>QLON01000810.1:0-44439 GCA_003313675.1 Termitomyces heimii
TTAATACGTGGTTGGTCAGATATGTATTGTTCGACTCACACTCAGTTTAATACGTAATTGACTGAGGGTGTTGATAGTGTAGCATTCGTATATGTATTGTCGATAACAATGGAAGGCCATGTCATGGCCACGTGTGATGTATGTGAAGTGATGGAGATGAAAGGATAATGAACAATAAAGTGATATAAGGTAATGTGAATGGGAGGAGATGGACGCGAACGTAAGGGGATGGTGGCAATCTTTCAGGCATCCAACAGACTAGCCTTATGATGATTCCATGGTTGTTGCAAAGGAGTTCCGTTATTCCTTTTTGTAAGTGATTTATTTCTTCACGCGATCAGATAAGCAAGATTAAGAACAGTAATGCTTGTAGAATTTCTCAATCAGGATAAGGATTGTCGTCAATAAAGGTCAACATTCGTTCTGTTATAGATTAACTCCCATATTCCTCCCTGCGCAGGATGAGGAAATATTTTCTGCACCTTGAAAGGGTACAAGCCATGGTCGCAAAGCCAAAGAACGTATTTCCAATCCCTGAGCTACTAACGCCAATACCATTTATCGTTTAATGTCACTATCTGTGCTACATATTCTTCTGAGATGCCATTTACAATTAAGAGATTGATTTTGTAGGAACTGGTAGGCTAAAGGGCAAAGAGTGGCGCGTAAAGGTTCTGTTCTGTACTGCATCAACTTCAGACCCAAGGAGGATGTGGATGCGCATGAAACAGTAGATTGGATCAAACTAACTTCGAAAAAGATTAACCGAGAAGTAGACCGCGAGTAGCCTGACCATATTTGACGCATGCTGGGTTAACCAACGCAAAGCGAAGGGTCAGTCCAATGGTGGAACAAACAAAAATCAACATAATGCCCTTGCCGCATCCTCTAACTCGCTTGAGTTACTTTACGCACGGGTTAGCGCCCGTTATCCTTGACTGGCTTGAGCAGGAGATGTTATAATTCATCATCAGCTTTTGGGTGTCGGTGCGTAAGTACTTCACCGATAGCTGGGTGCGACGCGGAGTAAAAATCAGTCCCCACGTGAAGCGCTAAGAACTGTTGATGCTCTAGTGAAATCAACAAAGCGGACGAGCTTTGTGGACGTGCTTGGTACTAATGGCGTGTTTGGAACTTCAGGCGCTTTGCTCTGTCTGCAACTTTCTTTGGCAGTCAACCTCTCTGACGCTACAATTTCTTTGATTGTTATCGTCGTTGGCAAATTCATCTTTGGCTTTCCTTTGAAGCGTTAAAAAAATCCAAGGTAAGAGACCCGTCTTAAAGATAAGTTGACAGCTAAAGAAATCCTCACAAAATCTCCCTCACAAAATTCTAATCACGATGTCCTACGCCAATCCTGTTCACCCTCCAGTTCGTTCCTCCAACGTTTCTGCCTTAGAAGGTGGCGCCGGCATTACTAGGTTTCTTTCTCCTACCTGTTACCGCCTGCCCCAGCAGCCAAACCTTCTTCGAAATGGAACCAAGCAATGGGGCAGAATGTTCGTCTGCACGCTGTAATTCAATTCAACCATATTGCTTATAACTGTCAGGGTGTGCAAATGCGCGAGCTTTCATCTCGTAGTGACGCTGTGCTAGCTGCTTTGATAGAAGGCCCAGGAGATGCAGTCCTTCTCTCACTGGACAGGAACGTATCACATTCCGCATCATTGTAAGCACACCGGTTTCCAGCTTTGCCGACTGATAACACGAAGTCTGTAGTGACCGGGATATGAACATGTTGAATGTTGTGATCAACTGGTGATCAATTCTGGTGGACGTCCTTTTTTACTCGCCCTCAACTTAGTAAATCGGCCGTCCCAATTTTTTGCACGCTTTGTGGAGGCTTGAAGCTAGTTTTTTTTTTCTCTTAATATCCAATTAAATCTAAAACGTCTAGTAAACACGCAACGAACCCTGTCGCTCTTCTGAGTGAAACCTGGCGTCTTCCGGTATTCGTTTGAGCGCCTCATTCTGGTAGCGCTGGTCAACGGATGGGAGGGTGTATGGCAGGCAGACGTCGCGGTTGATCTTCGCTGAGGTGCACTCAATGCTGAAATTATAAAATTTTCCTTCAATTCATGTATCGGTAGTACATCCGTACTTGTACTTATTGTTGAAAAATCGGCATCTCGTATTGGCATGCGTCCTGCTGAAAGATATAAAACGACGTTAACTTATGTGGCGCGTTTGCCCGGCAGCTCATATGGCGGAGGGGATACACCATCGCTCTCCGGAGTCACCACTATACCCCCTGCTGCTATTGCTTGCTGAAGTTGGTTGACCAATCCTTGTATTTGCTGGGCTTGATCGGCATTCATGCCATCCGTACCCTGAGTTTTGACTTCAACAGACGACGGCCCAGCCCTGGCAGAAGTGTCTACAGATGACGGATACTGGAACCCACTCGATGACTTTGACAAGGGCTTTTCTGGGGGTGGAATTTGCACCATATCTAACGTATGATGTAAGCACATACACTGGGAATGATAAGACGGTCTTACCAGGGCTTCCACCTTGTACAATCAGCTGGATCCTACTTCCCTCTTGAGTTCTAGTTGTCACGCTTTGGGGGCCTGAACTCGAAGGGGCAGTACTGTGACTGTCAGGGATAACTCGGTAGGGTTCGGAGAAAGGATTGACCAAACTTGCATCGGCCGGGACAGGGACCACTGGGGGAAAATCTTCCGCTAAGAACAGGTGTTGAGTTCACATGATAATCTAAAAAAACAATAGCTCACGCTCGATCAAGGTAGGTGGACGGCGCTTCTTTGCAGCAGCGGCGAGTCCGGGAAACATTTTCTTCCTGAAGAGGAAGAGAAGACATGCGAGCAGTAGAATGCCGACAGTCGCGCCCACAGGGGCACCAATTAAAACGGCCATGTGCGAATCTGAAGTAGAAGAGACGTCGCTAGTCGCACTAGGCCCAAGAACGCTGATTGAAGTGCTAGCGCTCGAAGGATTGATTGAACTGGTTGAACTAGCACCAGGTTTGGCTGTAAGAGAGGTCATACTTGAGGATACAGCAGGCGATGCAAGAGAAGAAAAAGAAGGGGTATAGGTGAGAAAGTCCAACGCAAAATAGCTCACGACTCGATCGACCGGAGACACGCTGCTGGGTAAGTTGAAATGAATAGAAAGAGTGTGTTTGCTGGGTGATAGGGAATCACGAGTAAACCAGAGAACATTCATGTGCGTTGTTGAAGGAGGATCTGGAGCACTTTCTTCTTTCCCATCCAGAGTAAAAACTGGACTAAGGACAGGTAATTGTCCATCGCGGATGCCATATACGCTAATAGATGTACCTGTTATCCACGGATATCTTCACGCTTCGAATCAACAGCTACAGTAGCATAAGACGTACCAGTGAATGTGAACGTTGCGGAAGACATAGGGTCTTGCGTCTGATGAAACCCTCCTCTGAAGGGGGTTGAAGAAACACCATCAATTATTATATTGCTAGTGTTTCTTATCCAATTTCCACTATACGTAACAGTGGCATCGTTATCACCTGCAATTAAACTCTCCCCGCTGAGTGGAGTAGTCTTGCTTGCCGTGACCACCATGTAGTCAAGGTAGAATGGAAAACTACCTCGAAATGTGACGTTATGCTGACCATCAGGAAGTGTAGGCGTTGCAAACCAAGGGCTAGCAAGTTGTGTATGCGGAATCGTGTATGACCCTCCGTCGATGGATACGGTGCCAGGGGTAGTAATAGAGTCAACCGCGCTGAGTTGTGTGGTTCCATAAAAAGCTACTGAAACACCTTCATTTTTACTTTGTCATCGCGCTGTATGCAACAATAGGACAAGTATCACTGTACCGGAGAAACTGAAAGTCTGGGTGGTACCAGGTTGAGTGACCATTGAGACTGCAGAGCCACCAAACCACATAGCATCTGCCTGGTCAACGTCGACCATACCACTGGCTGTCAAGCGGTTTGAGGAATTATCGACCAAGATAGAAGCCATGTAGAGAAAAGAGTGTGGGGTTGGTTTGGTTTGGGAAAGATGATAGATGTGTAATTTACGAGCGCTTTCAACGGGCATAAAAGGATCAGGCCTCACCCACCCATTCACAGTGATCGTCTTCACGTGCGGGCCTATAAAGTTCCACTCCAACATTTCCTTCGCTCTTCCTTCTACTTGTTCCTGCCCCCAAGGTAGTTTTGTCTTGTTTTTATCTTTTCACTCTTGAAGGGCTAAGACATCACATTTGAAAGTATTAGGGATACGTAGTAGGGGAAAGATTCAAAGGAAGACCGAGGAACACCGACAGATCGTCACGTCGTGATTGCACAAGAATTTCTGGATTGACAGCAACGTGCAGTGTCATAAGTAGCTCAATATCCTCGTGATTAGGCTTGTATCCAGTGACAATGACCGTTTGAACTCGATAGTGCTACCAAGGTATGATGCGGTGAGAATGATGATACCTAGGACTGGTCAACTCAGAACTTCCACGGCGGCACTATATCCAGATATGGCAAGGACATGACCCTGGTTTTGATGGGGAAAATAAAAGAGAAGGGGAATGTATCTGGGCGAGGGCGCGTAATCCGGCCTTCTTTGACATTTTGTCCAGTTGTCAAACGGTGAAAATGATTGAAAATCGGGGAATGTGTTTTACTATTATAATACATAAAGTAAATCAACATCAACGTTTCGCGTGTTCTTGACGCGTCGTTTTTTGTGGTCAAACTGTGTTGATAGTCGGCCTGAGCATTCAGCAAACGTAACCCCTGAGAGTGGCAAGTTACTAAAATCGTCGTCAAGAAGGGGATCAACGATTTCTAGCTATTTCCACCCATTCCACTTCCAACTTTCTTGTTATGCAAGATATGACCGGCAGGTGAAAAATTCTGATGCTCAACTGGTTACTGGACCCTATGAGATGGTGAATTGTGTGACTAACGCCCTTCGAGATGACGCACCGACTGTAGTCTTATACAGGAATAGGTTCCGAATTATTCCAGGCGATGCTTACCAACTCTAAGACTTTGGGTCCCACGTATGTTGTATTGTTATGCCACAGAAGCAAAGACAGCTATAGTGGAGGAAGCTTCCCGTGGCAGTATTTCCATTACAAGTTGGATTTTGAATTGACACGAAATGGAGGACGTGTATCACCAGAAAACTTGCACAAGAAAAACAGAGACATCGGTAGTGGCGGAACCACTATATAACAGGGTGTATTACATCAATCGCATCAACCGTGAATAGATGACGAATGCAGATGTCCAGAAGAAAGACGTTGGCGAAATTACGAGCGGGTTACCGACTCGATGCGCTTATCACCCACTTTAAATGTCATCTGTACTCACAGGACAATTCCTGCTTCAACTGAAATGTCAGTTGAAAGGGAGTTTTGGACGTGACACGAATGAGACAATACCAATTCATACCCTTGCAGAATTTTCAGAAAAGAAAGAGACATTCAGAGATATTCAAGTTAATCCAGATGTTCATCGTATAATGTTGCGTGGTACATCATACGTCATACTAAAACCATAGATCGAATGTGACTTTGACGCATGACAAGGGCGCCTTGATTTATTCATACAAATGTTCATCCAAACCGCAGAGGTATTGACTGTCGTGTATACCAACTTCATTTGGGGAAGTTCAGCTAGATCGAGGCTGCCTGCGGGTGACGTTTGTTTCGCGCAAATGGGTAATTGGAACCAAAGAGATCATCGAAGCAACGTGGAGCATCCATGTCAAGTATGTCAAAAAGCGGACCCTCCCTCCAAGAATTCCAGAGCGGTCATCTGCAAAGGAACGATGGTTGCCGATATCTATGCCGATAGATAGTGGCGCTAACTCCGAAGAAAGAGATCCAAGCATATCTCAACTACAGAGAATTCGATCCAACATTGTTGGAATTAATCGCCCCAGCTCAGAGAGATGGCGCCGGCTTCATGCAACTTAAGATTAGCCACTGATGCCTTGAGATGTGTCAGAAAGTGTGGCCAGGCAACAGAAATACGTCAAAACTCACGGTCCTTGACGACGATGAATCATAAGTCAACGGGCGCATAGTGGAGGCTGTGGGAGTGCTATCCGATGCCGTCGAGTTTATTGCATTATCCAACTGATTTCGGTGGATTGTCCGTTCTCGCCAGTCCATCAAGCTCACCAGTCGAACTTTGAGTATGGGCGTCGGTGGCTCGCGTTCTTGCTCAAAAGATTTAGAGCGCGAGCGTGACCGTTCGCTGTAGGGTTCTGGAGAGGCTGAGATCATGAAGCGTCGGTGAGAGGCAGAAGGATCAGATTGTTGCCGGTAGTTCATCTCCTCGCTGTATCCACCATTCAATTGAAAGTAGTCCGAGGTTGATGAAACATTTCTGGAAAGCGAGTGGTCGACTTTTGGTGGTAGAACCTGGTTGTGAAGGTTAAAAGGTATCTGAGACCCGACATTAACCATTTTGCTGGCGTGAAAGGAGGATTCAGTATCTTCTATTGAAGCTTTCACTTGTCACTAACCTTTCTTTCGCTCGAACAATGTTATCAAGTTTTTTCTGTATTCTGCGATGATTTATTAGCGCTGGGTCAGAACTGAAAAGATATTCAGGATATTTGTTGGTAACGTCAGAAGGGGTACATACTAGATGGATGGATCTAGATTGTCTGGAATGAGACGCGTCGTTTCATTGTCCGGGTCTGTAGGAATGTCATGATTCTCTTGTTTATGAAAAAAACAGCAGAAAATATAAGATAGAAAATCACAGGTCATAGTTGAAGCTGAAACGCGTGTGTTCTCAGGGATGCGTTAGACAATCAAGAACGTGGGATTCAATAGCTATATGCGTGATATGTTTGTCTCATCAATAAATGACCGATTGACTGACATGATCAACGGTTATCAATGCATTTCTACCTCTTTCCGTGAGTTGTAGACCTGTTGCGGTATATCGTGAATCGCTGAGAATGGAAGAGTTTATTCTCTCAGCCGTGCTCATGCACGAACCTCGCTTGTCCTCAAGGATCTTGACAAATTGCCGGGTGAAGCTTTGTCTTAAGCTTCCATCTTTCAATCTTTCAATCCTTACGGCTGCCGCACCCAGCGGGTTTCATTATTGATCATCCCCACATGTACAGCCGTAGTATTTCCGTCAAGCTTTTCATCGATTTAACGGATGCTCGTTCACCTCATTCCAAACATGTTAACCGCTTTCAAATCTCCAGGCTGCCAAATCCATTCAAATACTTCGGGAACGTGGAGTGTTAAATGTCTGTTTTCTTTGACCGTTCCTTATCTTCAGTGTCATTGAAATACCGATCACCGCAGTAAAGCCTCCGCAAGCTCATGCTTGTTCAGCTCACAAATCTTCTTCTAGGAGATCAGACATCGGCTCGCTTTATTCGGCACCATTCTCTCCTAAAGCCGCAGGAAAAAGAGAAACGGAAGGAACTGAGTCGGGCGATCAAGACATGGACGATCCGACAATGGAGGGACTTATCCGCGCGTGAGGTTACCTTGTGAATTGAGAACTTGAGGACATAGGCGTAATCAGAATATCAGTACTCCTTCATTTTTTTCCTATGAAAGACTGACAATCGCTTTCAGTGCATAGTAGGGTTGTCTATTGAGATTTAATATTTAATGACCACCGGGCCGACCTTCCCGCGGGATTGTCGGAGCACCACAGCCACCGAGGTAGACTTGTCACAAACGCATGCATATGCCGTCATCAAATAGATATCGGCTGTTTATCTGTTCAGGCCGATCACCGGGAAACTCAGCCATCATTTGGTGTTCTTTCTTTCGAACTATGCTCCCACTCCTTTGCTTCTTGACATGATTTACGCTCCTACTCCATCTCTTTCGAATGTTGTCCCTCCTTTCGACATGAACTTTGAAAAGCCTAGTGTTAATGAGATTGTGAAGGGGCAAATATATCTTGGAAAGTAAGCTCGACTGTGTACTACGGTGTTAAGCGGCAAACTCACGTTCGCCAGTCTTCCAGCTGCACAATCACCAGAAATTTTGAAGAGGCTTGGAACCACACATATTTTGTCTGTATGCCCCGAGTACCCATCAACAGGACAAAATCACTTGACAATAGCTGTCAACGATTCGGAATATGATAATATCCTCATTCACCTTCCTGAAGCCTGCAATTTCATCGAATCCGCTCTCAAAGACAACGGTAAAGTTCTTGTACATTGTGTTATGGGAATATCGCGGAGTGCAACCGTTGTGGCAGCTTATCGTAAGGGTCTCTTCTTCTGCAGCGTACATGCATCTGAAGGTCGCGCATCGTAGTCATGAAGACGCGGAAGATGACCAGGTCTGCTGCTATCAAATATATCAAACAACGTATAAAATTTTTTTGTCCGGTTTCGTAATTGTTTATGCTCCACAGGGAGACCAGTGATACACCCCAACTACGGTTTCATCAAACAGCTTGAAGCTTTTGCTGAATGCCGATATAATCCTTGTCCTACTAATTCAGTCTACTGCCTTTGGAAGCGACAACAAAAGCGAAATGTTACTCAATTCCTGAATCATATGGTTGACACGTCAATCATCCTTCCCAATCAGTTGCTTCTTAGCAGGTTTGTAGCTTTCTTCGTTATTCTTTCCTGCTCACTGAAAGTCATCCAGTGAATTTCCCGAAGATGCCTGCCAGGCGGAGTCATTAATACTCGATGCGGGCATTACCCATGTCTTGTCGATTTCACCGACGAAACTACCATCTACTGCTTCGACATATCTCCAGAAGCATCAACACATTAACTTACCAGATCAGAAGGATGCACTGCTTCTTGCGCTTCCTAGTGCTTGCCGATTTATTAAAGAGGCTATTGAGAGTGGCGGGCAGGTCCTTGTCCACTCTCTCGTCGAGACAACGGCATGTATCGTCGTTTGTGCCTTCAGTTCGTTTCCTTCTGTACTTTTTCGTGATTCCTTCTTTATCTCTTTTCTCAGTGATGTTCGCACATGGACTCTCAGGTAAAGAAGCCTTGGCAAAGATCCACAAGGGTACGTACCTCTTGATTTCAACCTGAAATCAGGGACTGAAACCATTAATAAAGCTTTGCCTCTCTTTAACCCAACCAAGTCGTTCTTTCGCCACCTAGAGCTCTTTAAAGAGTGTTGCTACAATCCTACGTTACAGAATCCGCTCGTTTCGGAATTGGCGTATTCTGGAACGTCCTTTATACCCACGCCGAAGTCTGGATTCCCAACAGATCTCAGTGGCATTGCTGCTGAAATCATGAGCGAAACAGGGTTTGACATGAGCGCCTTCGGGAAAGCGCTAGTTGCCATTCAACGCAGGGTAGAAGTTGAGTAAGAGCGTATATGGAACGAGAGTTGTACTACCTCACTTCTAGTCCTCTACCTTCGGCCATTGTTGATCATGGCTGACGTAATACGATGCACCCCGTAAATTTGACCATTTTTCGCGATAAGCTTGCAAGTTTACGACAACATATGGTAAGGTTTCAATATGCCCGTTATGTCGTGTTGTCGTGATATGTGTATTGAACTTGTGAAATAGTGATATCTGATAGAACAGAATGACTTGTCATATACTCACGTAAATCCTGATCTGAACGAAAAACGCCTTATTTGTACAGGAATCTTGGAGGTTGATATCGCCAGAATATTCACTTTGGTGAACTTTCTCCCTCCTTGCTAAATCTTGTGCCAAAACACTATGACGTGCCTTCTCTGCGATTCTCAAAACATCTGATCGTCATTCCGAAAAGGCAATGTATACCACTTCAAGGCGACTAAGCAAGCGAGAACCACTAACATGGAGACCTTACACTACGACAGCGACAAAATTTAGTTACCAGTAGAACCCGATATAGGTCGAGCCCCAATGGGTATAGGAATAATCATCATCATCATCACCGCACTAAGATCCCTTTGCAAGCGTTGGTGATATACAAACGTGGAAAGAAGGGATACCTCGAAACACATCAAGCAGAGTGATTATGATGCATTGCAAGAATCAGAACTCGCTAAACTATTTAGTCCCAATATGTACCTCTACTATACATTCACTCTCACAAGCTACCAATCAAAGAAGAAAACGATATACCTAGAACAGCGAAATGAGTAGAGGGAATATGCCGACAATAGTCAACAATTTTTGCAAAGGAGTTTCAGCATCACGGAGCGCGCCGTTGCCTTGACTCCCAGTAACATTGTTCGCATTATTATTTGTCACAGGTGATGTGCTGGCCGTCGATGCCGAACCTACTTGTGAAACAGTAGTCGGCGAGGAGTTGCTGTTCGCAAGCGACAACAAAGTAGCTGACGAGGAAGAAGGGGAGGAGGAAGAGGAGGAACTCTGCGCCTGAACGAGATATGTCCGAATGTACGCGATGTCCCAATATGCTTCGTCGTACGTGGGACTTCCAGAGCCGATAACGTTGGAGATCTGTGGGAAGGAGTTAGGAGTCTGATAGAGGTGTGCTTCACAACGGTCCAGGACGTACACAAGTCCCATGGCATGTCTGCGAATATAAATTTGGCACGCCGGCCCTGATAGGAAGAGTCAGTAATGGAGAATCGCGCGTTAATTTCATAGTACTTACCACGAGCCACAGAGCGTGGTCAAGAGCACCAGCTGCTGAGGGCCGAAGAACTGTGTATAATTGCATCCCGATACCGGGTACGAAGCCGAGGGCAACCCAAAAGTTGCTGTATCAAGGGTCGTCGTAGAAGTGGCACTTGCGATGTCCTTCGGGATGTCTGCACGCTGTGCATTGCAAATTTCTGTGTCAAAGCCCCACCCAAGGTTGAAAGTACAAAGAACAACGCACGCTCCAGAACCAGATGAACACGCCTGACACGTCAATCTGTGTCACGAACACCCCACCACCGGCCTGGTTGAAGCTGGCACCAAAGCTATTGTGTTTCGTTTCCGCGACGATGCACCCACGTCCATCGGCCGACGCGCAGTCCGTGTTGAGTGTCGTTCCGCTCTGTCCAGGGTTCGGAGCTTGTCGACAGCCCGCGTCGGCGTGCATTGCCATTTGATTGCGCGACATGAGGTTGATGCCTTCGATGATGTCGATTTCGCCTGCATGTGGCCATTCCTTGCCTGTTCCGAGCGTCCAAAATGAAGGCCAGACCTAGAAAGGAAAGGAAAAGAGTATGAGTGGTGATGTGCACGCGTTAAAAGACAGCGATGACTTGCTGAGCAGCCTGTAGGCATGTGCGCGACATCGATGATGATAAGATTCCCGACCCCGTAGGAATCTTGGGATGTTATGCGTACCTACACGTTCCAAAAAGTCAGAAACCACCAGAGGGATTGATCACTTAGACGAACGCACAGAAGGCCGATTGACGAGTGCTGCATTGGCGATATTAGTAGTGTTATCAACTTTGATGATCGCATGTCCATTAGTATCGTCAACAAACGCAAGGCGCTGATCCATCGCCATAGGTTTATCGAGATAGGTCACATTTCCTGCGAAAGAAAATCAACCCATCTTCTGATTGTGCCAGCCTAAAACGGACGACAGACACACCCCATGTAGTATTGTCGATGTTTCCCCAGAAGTCCCAAGCATCAAAAAAGGATTTGCCAGAATACTCCCGGAGCGGGGCATAGATAGCAGCAGCGGGGCTGACTGCCGCCAGGAGAGCCAGGGCGTACAAAAGGTCCATGCCTGTGATTCATGACCCGGAATTGTCTGTTATAAAGCACCGGAGCATCGAGCCGGCCAGTTTTGACCACGATGGGAGAAGGCGTCAAAATACATCCACACTTACATACAGTTCGGAAAATCTCCATAACATGCACACGCGGTACAACCCTCTGTAAACCCGTGATCGTTCCCATGTAATTCATGAAGTGGCAGAATAGACTCGGCCGCTGAACATATATATATTCTAGGGTGCGGCAGATAGTGGCATGCCCTTTGTGATGTGCCATGTTTTCCATCACTCTCCGACGATACTGATTGGTCTTTCTGAAAGTTCCTAAAGAGAATGACTTCACTTTGAAGTCGCCTCACCAATATTCAAGTTATCGCATCTTTCCGTCCCTGTAGTTCTTTCTGTGCTTCTCTCTCTCTGCCAGCGTGAACGTCGCACATCATCGGAGCACACACCATTGACTTCGTGTTGCTTTGAATCCGGCTTCCGGAATCACCTATGTATGCATTCTCCTGACCATGAGCTCCAAATCACTGACTTGTCCAAAAAAAGCTACGACAGTCGCTAGTTCTATGATGGCATATGGTAACATGGTTCCTCTGGACTTAAGTATATTTTCCCAGAAACCGTTCATAAATGAACACTTCATCAAAGGAATATTGATAGCGCAGTGGGTGCTCGCAACATTCCAAGGTCGACCGTGGCTGTGGAATTAATAGTTGAACGAATGTTCAAGAGCTCTGCTTTCTCTTGCCTCGACTAAAATACTCTCAAGACGGCTTGGATCGTGTCATAGCGTCTGTGTTCTGCTTTCCATCTTTCATTCAGCCAAGATCTAAGAATTCATGCCTTTCCCATGCCTTGACACGGTTTTACGAGCATATCTCCGCGGACGAAAATTGTTTTCCAGGAAAACAAACCTTGATTATGTTTCATTCCGTTTTGACAGGAAACAATTTCGACCTACCAGCCATACAAGTACATAGATCTCTGTCGAGAGGATCTAGACTGGGAATTGCAGCCGAAAGCGTCGTATACCAGGTAAAAATTTCCAGGCCTTACGACGGAGTTCCATATATGCCACTAGCATAGACTAGAAGCCTGGAACACGAACATACTCAAGCCTGTCTCCCCTTCTTATGAACCCCGCGCGCCACCCGTTCAAATGAAAGCACTATCGCTCCGGCTTGTCAAGATCGACATAGCCAATCACACACCCTACTCAGCGCCCCCACTCTACCAAACCCTTCTCCTTCCTTCCGATTGAAACATCAACGTCAAACATGCTTCAAATTTGCCTTGGCTTTGTCTTTCTTCCCCTGTCAGGAGCCTCGGGGCTCTCCTGCACACGCTCGGTACTGAGCTTCGCTGTCCGCACGTCGAACATGCTCTGGCTCTCGTGATGATAGGTTCCCCCATCCCATATCGGCGTAGCAGAAGCGGGACCCTATGTGTTATGTTTCCCTCTCCGAGGCACAGGGAGTCGTGCCCCTGGACCTGATTGCTGCTCTTCCTAGAGGACTGCTAGGGGAATCTAAGTATACGATGACGTGCTCACCCCTTGACATGATAGGACAGTGGCAAAAACAGGGTAAATGCTGACATGTAACGATGTCTGACATGCGGGCTTGTATGACATGCAAGACACGACGATGAGCAACGTCGACTCGCAACTTGGACTTTTCCAGCGAATGCAAATCATCTGATGGCGTAAAGAAGCTTCAAACCCACATCAGGGTTTCCCTACCAGACTGAACAGACGTGTAAATCCTGCCATTCCTATTCGATAAGCTACACCGAAAGACTAATCAAACGAATTTACGTGCACACAAGGAACACTCTATCCGGAACTTGACATGGACAACTAGACGCTACAACGAAGCAAAATCATACAAGACCGCCAATTACATAGCAGCATCTCCAAAAGGCGGACAAAAGATCACTGCACGAAGCTAATGTACATTGAACGAATTGTGCAATAACGGTGCCTCGCGAGCAGCATCGATATCAGGGGAAGGTAACAAATAAGGTAAAGGAACGTGGAATCGACGCGGACTCGAGGTCCAACGTTACGTGTGGGCAGACAGAAAGTCCGAGGACATAAAACATAAGGAGCGTGAGGCGCTATTCCTAAGGCGCCCGGGTATTGCAAGATGACTTGACGAAAACTGTTGTACGGGGTATCAAGATATGAATAGCCATTAGATAGCATGTCGACAATTATTGAGAGTATAAGGTAATGTGTGCTGGGGACGAGGTAGCGCCGTTATTTTTGGCGGGGTGTGAACATGAGTTTGCACTCCATCGCGGCCGGGAAGATAACCTGCAGGAACATGACGACCCCGCGACAAAAGGCAAGTATCTACTCACAAAGCTATCCCTGACTTCCATGCTCCTCTCATTCGTTTCTGGTGGCGCAACGACATCAAAGTTCCTCACCATGGTTGCGACCACAATCTTCATCATCGCCTGTGCAAAATTCTGCCCACCGCAGACGCGCGATCCTGTTCCAAAAGGGAGCATGTGATAGCCCATACGAGCGAGGGTTTCGGGGCTGTTGGTGGTCTCGAGCCACCGTTCTGGGAGGAACGTTCCAGGCGACGCGAAGACAGAAGCATCGCGATGCATAGACCACGCCTGGGTCGCAACAATAGTACCGGCCGGCACTCCATAGCCCATAAGGTCAAACAGTCCGTCAGTAACTCCGTTCTTCGAGGTTGACGCAGGCACCACGCGTTCAAGAGTGCTCGGCGCTGCAGAGTACACACGCAGACCTAGAAAGCCAAGTCGAGGAGACAGCAGCGAGCAAAAGGTGACTAACCTTCCTTGATGAACGCACTTAGGTATGGAAGCTCTTGAAGGACGGAAATATCTGGGATGACGGCCGCATCGGGCATCGCCTCATCGACTTCCGCTTGCAGCTTCTTCATAATATCCGCACGACGGCTGAGTTCCCAGAAGAAATACGACAGCGTGTTCGAGGTGGTGTCGGATCCAGCAACCCTGAAAAAGACCCTCCTGATTGGTCTGCTGCAAGAGGAATAAGGAGCTACTTACATATGTCCCATACACTCGGATATAATGTCGTGATCAGGCATCAGGTCGCTGGTGTTGGAGTACCGATAGCGCAGAAGGCGATGGAGCAAAGGAACCTTGTCGGTCTCGTTGCTCTTTCCCGCGTGCATTTGAGCCCGCATCTCGTACACACGACCACTAACAAACTGTCAAATTCATCTTAGCATGAGTGATGGAGTCGACCAAGAGCAGAACCCACTTCGGCCATGATCTTATCAGAGTCGCACATTTGCCTCCATCGGTTGTTGGGGACGCGGCTGATCAAGTTCCATAGCCAGTTTGGAACGGTGCAGCGCTAAGTCAAGGGAGGGTAAAGCGGCTGAGTCATCAAGGGGCCACTTCAGGAACTTACAATGATGCCGCGCTTGGGGAAATCATTGATCGCCGTGGAAAGAGGGTCTTCGACGTTCAGAGCCCACTTGCTGACAGCGCCGAGGCGATAGCCAAAGGAGAACGAAACGACGGTATCAACCATAAGGTGGCGAAACACCGAGAGACAGTCGAGCGGTTCAGCTCCAGAAATTGAATCGAGGGTCTTGAGATCCGGTTCAGATATGGAGAAAGTAATGGTAACATGACAGACCTTTACGAGCTCCAGAGTCGCCTCATGAATTTCCGGCTGAAACTGGGCAATATTTGACGGGGTATAGTGTGGTGCGTATCCTTTTCGGCGCATAGAGTGAGCAGCATGTTCTAGAGTTGTCATGCTAGGACGCATTGAGCCTAAAAGGTGCATATATGCGTCTTAATACGTACGCATGGTCATTGTCGTTGCTGTGGATAAGATCAAACTCGAATCAAGTGGGTTTCAGGAAGTTGATGTGTGCGTACGTGAGAAGACCCTTGTAAAAAGGGCTCTTGTCGAACTTGTGTATTGAGTAGACGTTCCGCATGGTGGAGAGATCACGAAAGACGACCTTGTTCGGGCCGATTCGTACGACGGGTCCGTATTTCTCAAAGAGTTCGTGGATAATCTTGCATTGTTGAAGACGGAGGACGTGTGTCGTGATCCACAAGTCGGAGACGGCGGCGTACCAGGGACCAGGGATGGCGCTGAGTGGAGACAAGAAAAGATTGTAGATAGCGCGAAACAGAATAGCCAAGAAAGCGGACGATGCGGCAACGATAACGAAGTTGTAAGAGAGCGGGGCGAGAGAAAGGGAGAAGGATGCCATGGCGCACAGAAACAGAGTGGGATCGCGTAGGGGAGGTGGGGGGAAGAAAGAAAGAATTGGGGCGAAAGCAGAGCATGGGGCCTTTTATGTTCTGCGCGAATGCTTACAAATCTGGGAGATTGTCATTTGACAAGTGGTCGAGGAGAGCAAGTGAGTTCGCTCTTTTTCGTACTCCGATCGCATCATCTCCCGAAAGCGGACATCCTATTTCCTTTTTTAGTTCATCACGTGCCGTCGCGCCCCTCGCGTCGCCCGGTAACTCAGTCAATCTGTCGTATGCGCCACAAATTGACCGGCCAATCTGTGCCAACGCAAGATGTAGCGTAGCGTTCAGAGGACATGCCATGTCACTCGCCACTCACGGACCGTATCTTGTCAGTTTTGATTCTACCCGGAACGGCCCGCGCTCGTTGCAGCCTTCTCTTCCCCGCTAGCCAAGTATTCCTCCCCGAGCTTCTGTTATGGATTTTCCACCCGGCATCATGCGCGCTTTCTTCCCAGAAAAAAAATCGGCACAATCTGTCGAGAGCGCCACTGTCTCGCGCTTCTCGATTTACAAGAGGTAAATCCCAAAATGTTTAGATGACATCGAAGAGGTTTTTTTACTTTCAGAATCTCGGAAGGCAGTTTACCCTTCTCTTCGCTTTTGGCATGGTACAAGAAAGCCTCAATGACACAAAGGGCTCGTATTGTACTTTTATTTTTGTCCCAAAAAACGCTAGATGCGAAATCGTGAAAACTGTACTTACAACAGCTGCAGAAACGTGTTATAGAAGTCGGATATTAGGCTAACTGTTTACTGCATACCTCCGTAAGTGCCCCTAGATCTGAGATTCTAGCTGATCCATAGCGCAAAGCTTAAACAACGGCCTCAAACAAATTGCAAAGCGTTCCTACTCTGGTAAATCAAGGGGACGCGGGGGGCGAATCTGCCAACCAGTCACGACATTCGCCACATGAGCGATGCACGAAAACTTCTGAAACCTACAAGGGGCATTTCCTACCCTTCATGCAGCCACTGCGTCAGAACGAACCGCCTTGTACGCCGCTTATCTCCACTGCACTCTACCCGTCCAAAAATGAAACTGGCCATTCTCTGCTCCATCAAGGAGTCAGAGATCCTCATCCCAATCGACCCACCCGCTGGCCCATCCTCCCAACCACCCATCTGACCCATCTCCCACAGGCAGAAGCAACAAAGAACCAAGCCGGATCCGTGTTTCTTTCCCAACGCGCACACTTTCGCACCAAACCATCAACGATACACAGATCTCATGAAACGAAGACCCCCGTCATGGATATGACGCCTCGACAGTCCACGATCGACAGCGGTCCCGGCGTTTTCGCACTGCAACTTTAATAACCCGCCAATTTCTTACTGGGTCACCGTGAAGCTAGGGGGGGTAGTAGACGCGCGTACCCTGCCAGAAGGGGGAGTCGAGGCCAGCTTTTACTCCTGTCGGACCCACTCACTGTCTATTGTACATCTACCCACATCGACACCGACGCGTATCGCCCCAGGTCCGAGTAGAAACGAACCAGCTGGACGAGCGCTCACAACTCGGATGATCCCGCTCTGCACATCCCCATCCTGATCCACGCTCATGTTTCGGAAGCGCAACTCTCATCAGGTCCAGCCAAGACAAAAATTTTAGGGTGTACATTCCGCACGTGCTACGTGTCCAACATGACGTGCGTATAATTGAGCATCCGGGCGACTCAACAGCGATAATCACCCGAAGAAGAAACTGATGTCGCGTCGCGTGCTCACAGTTGTTCAGGTCATCACATTCCTCGCGTCGCTGAAAACGTCCTGCTACGAATACCACGGAGCACGATCGCCATGCTCACGCTGGGAAACCACCACGAACACGCCTGCGATGTGCGGCATCGATCGAGGCCACCCATTTTTCTGCGACTATGCTATACGACCATTGGAACACGGGGCCGTGAGGAAGAGGATCTTCGCTGCCCGAGAATCTCGTGATGATCATTGTCAACGCCTCGTCATTGGATCCACGCCTTCGACAATGATCATGATAGCCCAACACAATTGGCTAGGGCATCTGATTAATTGTTTTTAATCAGAAAGGCACTACTCGACTCACCAGAGAATCACTCGAGGGTGATCTGCGCCGTGCATTGAGGGTAAACTCGTGTATATAGACAAGTGATAGTACATTTCTTTATCATGTTTCTTAGTTACAACAATAACAGGAAGCACGCCAAGTGCGAAAGATAAAAGGGTCACGGTACAGATAGATTTAAGAAGAGGCGACGAACGCACAAAACAGAGAGTTTGACAGTGATAATGGCAAAATAGATGCTTGGTACGAAACGGGATGACAAATGCTGTTTATGACGATGCTGCAAGTATTAAATGGCGCAGGATGGGTGCAAGCGATGTGGGGACTATAGATATTAAACAGGGTCCCCTTTCTAGATTTCAAACTAAACATCAGCGACTACGCGCGCCTGCACTGGTCCAGCTGGAGTCGCTCGACCCGTCATCAAACCGGCGTGTTTCCTGGGGGAGGACACGGGTATCAGACCACGGAGGCGACAGCACATCATTATCACTGCTCAAGTCTGACAGGAAGTCTAGGTCGGACAACCCACGGGATGATGGGCGGGCAGTAGGAGACCTGACGTTATCCGGGGGGAGAGCATTGGGCGAAGAGAATGAGTAGTAATGAGAACTGGACAGGTTGCTATGTATTGATGGCGAGAGAGGCTGTGAGAGCGCTGAGAAGGGAGAGTCTGGTCGAGATGAAGGTGCAGAGAGAAGCTCGATGCCGTGTTCCTGGTCTAATTGGAGAGGGAAAGACTGAGATAGGCTGGGGATGGACCCGTGCACTGTGCGCTGTGGAGCAGCAGGTGACAAGGCTGAGCTCGGGGACGGGGTCGGGAGCAAAGCTGGTCCTTTGGAATAATTGGGAGGAGGCGAGGGGAGAGTGGCACTAGAGTCAACCTGGCGAAGAGACGGAGAAGGATCGATGGTCGGGCTGGGAGTAGCTGAGTCAGCTATAACATGAGTGGGACTGGTGAGCACAGCAGGATTGCGATCAGGCTGTAAACCTTATTATTCCCATCAGCAAAGCAGCGGAGTCGACTTGCCTCGAGTGGCCGGCGTCGCCCTCTGCGCCTCACCGTCTGGCTCAGATCAACTTCACTGCGCCATTCCCGCACATCTCTACAACTCATATTCTCTAATTGAATAAGCTGACTTTCATCACTCTCAGTGTCGCGCGATTCCCGGGGGACAGCTGGGACTGGAACTGCACCCGCCCTCTGCCTCCTGCGAGCCTTACGCGTTGCAAGGAACTCTTCAGCCCATTGTTCTAGCTTCGGCGCAAGGTGGGGCTCATACACAAACTGCAACAATCGCGAGCCGTCAGAATGGCCAGTAACGAGTCAGACACATTGTACCTTGGTGAACACGAACCCTAGGGCAACGGCGCTGGCGATGGCTGCGACGGTGATGGCTGCAGCTGCAGCCGGAGCAGGCATGCCCGCTGTTTCAAATCGTGTAGAGGGGTAGTGGTGTGAGGTCAAGAGTGGTGCTCATGAGATCTTGACATAATTGGTAACATATCCGGCACAGCACCCGGCCCGCCCTCCGCTTTTGTCAGAGCGCCCGCCGTCCTTCGGTACATTGTTCCCAAACAATTCCCGGCTTCATAGAATTTCCTTTGCGAATAGGACATCATTATCATTGGTTATAGGGGGGAAATACCTCGATAATCTCGCTAGACCTCTTTGGTAGCACTACAACGGCGCGCAGCAGTGTGGGACAAATGCAAGTTTGACATATGTAACGTGTACCCACGCACGGGTGCCGAAAGAGATCACAATCAAGAGATGCAGCATGTAATCACGTCGAGATTCGCCGCTCGAGATACACACAAGTACGATTTTGCGCTGGTTATAAGTAGAGACGGTAAAAGTGAGCTGCGCTTTTAAGGCTAAGATAAAACCCGGCAACTAAGCAGCTTTACCTAGTAAAATAAGAATCGAAGGCATCCGGGTAAAAATCATTTTAACACCCCAGCGTCATCAGCAAATCTTCTTCCAAATCTCCGCCGAATCTCGCTCTATCTCATCCCAGACCGATTTCGCCGCCATCAGCAAACCAGTCATCTAAGGAAGCATAAGCGCTGTAAGATACAATTACAGATGCCGATGAGCCTCATCTTACAATTTACCTCGAGGGTCATTCCCCTTTCGAGCATTCCCATCCTCTTTGACACCAGCGATGCGTCTCAGACGATCCCAATCTACCTTCAGCCCTTCCTTCTCACTCGCTTCTCGAAGTTGCGGCCTGCTCAGCATCGCCCACGCCAAACGCGCTTTCAGTGTCGGCGTCTCGATGCCGGGCGGGTAGATGTCGAACTCGGGTGGGTGGCCATAAGCTATCATCGAAACACGAATCATGATGCTCCTGCATCAAGTCCTTCAGCGACGTTCACGTAAGGATGATGGAATAAGAGAGGACGCACGCTGTGAGACCGAAGACGGGTTTGATCCCGCCTGCTTCTCGGCCAGTTAGGAATTGATGAGATCGAGTGATCCAGGTCGTGTCGTTCGGTCCAGGAGAGGTCCAGTCTTTATACGAGTGATATGGGACCTCGACCAGTTCGGGCTCGGCAGGAAAAGGCGGCTTCGTTGACAAAAAAGACGCGAGGGGATGTGAGAAGAGGCTGGCTACTTCCGCGTCATTGAGTATAGGCTGCAAGGATAACGTTACTTTTTGCTTTGTCAAAGAGTCCAGAGCATACCCGCAGAGTATTGTCGAGTATCAATACAACGACGCTGGGCTCGGGCGACTCAATCCCCGAGGGATGCACAACATGAAAACAAACTCACGGGGTTACGATGGTAGCATTTCCTGCGACATATGGTTCCAGGATACAGAGAAGTGGCACCTTTTTCCTGTCTGGCGGAAGTCCGATCTGTTCATTATCAGCCTGAAACGAACACATGAGATTGCTACATGAAACGAACCTCTTCAAAAGCTTCCCTGCGCTTCCCGAATCATCACGCCTTCGCTCGGGTAACAAAAAAGTATAAAAGTATGCTCACAGCAGTATCTTCGATGGTCCGGTCATCAGGCTCGGCCTTCCCGCCTGGAAGAGATGTGTCTCCTGCATATGATCTCATGTTCGTTGATCGTCTGGTACAAAGTAGAGGAAAAATATGCATGGGAGGTATGATCTTGACACCACGTAGCAGACTCACCGACTCAACAAGACATAGAGGTCGCCCTTTCTACCGACAAACAATGCAACAAGTACTCCAGCAGTCCTTCCTCTTGGAACTGGTATATTTATCTTTGGACACCGGTAGGCTGTCAAGTTACGCAGACATCTAGAACCACCAGTCAGTGGAAGACCGTCCAGGCACTGAAGAGCAGAGGCAGAGCAGAACGGACTGTTTCGACTGTTGGCTAAGAGGGGGTATACGTGCTTCGTTTAATTGAAGCTTAGGTCTGTGGTACTTTAGTAAGTTGAAAGGCTTCGGTGCATTCTTATAAGGCATTAGGAGACACCGATGGTTTCGTTAATATGAGATCAGTGTGAACCATCCGGCAATTGCACTATCCCGTGGTTGATCGGTGGCAGTGCAATAATTTCGATCCCAACCGTTTTGTCCAATCCATGCTGAAGACGACGACACACGGGTTTGAAGTTATTTCTGCGAGCTTGGACGTCCGAATCTCAAACGCGTCGAATGTAAATCGTCCCCATCTCATTCGAAAGGGATCGGTGCCATGATGGCGACCGAACCCATGACAGCGCCTCGAGGCTTCCGCTCTGAAATCACGTCCTTCACGAGCCAACGTGGCATAACCGAGTCTGTTTGAACAGAGACGTATCTTCTCGTAAAGCAAGTATTTATCTATCTTTTCTACATACACGTCGCAACTAATACATCATGTTTCAAGGTAAAAAGTATGTCGCGATCGCTCTGCAGGACCTCGTGTGCTTGACCTCTGTCTGATCACGGCGCTTAAAACCCCGAAACCAATTTTCTAATTCTAACTTCCGGCAAAATACGTTTGCGAAACTTATGCTTGCGGTGCTGATGGTATTAATTTTTCGGCGATGAGCCGTCAGAACGAGGCATCATATCATTTACACATAATCTCTGCCCCTCGCTCCCAGCCTCAACGAAAACGCCTGGCATTGACTTCATAATAAGGAGCCCGCAGTATTCCCTTGCTCATTTCACCGCTATCTTCGCCCTCGTTGCTACCAGTTCAGGAGGCGGTTGCCCACTCTCCCCTTGTCATGAGCAGCAGTCCAAACCCCTCAAAATCCAGATGGGCTCGTATGGGAGGTGTAGTCCGACGGGCTTCAATGGTTCTCGCACCTCCTCGCCCCGGCACGCCCTCCACCGACCGTGACAGTGACAGCGCATCTCTGAAAGGTTCCGTGCGAAGCGTCAATCTCCCTTCCACCAGACCCCCCGCTTCAATCCCAAGCCCCATTCCAGAGTCCCCCGTGCAGCCGCCTGAGAGTAGATTCCCCACCACTACCGTCGAACAGTCTCCACTTGCACAGATGGCCTCGCCGTCCGAGCCCCAAACAGCCACACAAGAGTACACTCCGCCGCCCCTGATCGACTCGACTGCAGTCGGCCCGGGAGGCTTCACAGATGACCCGGATGACCTACCCAAGTCGCAGCCGATTAGAGATCCCTCGCTCCGCCAGTCAGACTCCACAGACGGGCACGAGCCTCCTGCTCCGCCGACCGAGCCAACTACGACATCGGGACCTGGGGGATTCAGCGACCCTGAGGACTTGCCTCAGCCGCAGACCATCAAAGCGCCGTCCCTCCAGCGTACAGAGTCAATCGATAGCCACAAGCCTTCAGTCGTCGAATCCACCGCACCGAGAGGATTCATCGATGAAGACCTCCCAGAGACCCACGTCGCCCGAGCCCCGTCTCTTGAGCGCACAGAATCTGTCAATAGCGATAAGCCTCGGGTAGTCGATTCGTCCGCAGTTGGATTAGGAGGGTTTAAGGATGACCTTGACGAGGAGTTGCCTCAGCCCAAGGTCATTCAAGAGCCACCACCTCAAGAGGCGGATGCGAAGGCTGAACCAGCTCTAAAACCCACCGGACCTCTGACGCCCACCAAGCCTCCCACAGAACCTTCTACTCCAGCGCGAGAGCGGCAAGCTGAGGCTCCGGCCTACTTCGTCCTTCCTGTAGTTCCCGAGCCTGGGCCTCACCCGGAGGTAACGGAAGAGTTCAAGAAACAGCTCGATAACGTCTTTCCATCCATGCCCACTGCAGAAACTCCGCAGCGAACCGAATCTTTGATCAGTTCAAGAGACGAGTCTCCCCAACTTCCGCGGGAGATGCCAGTACCTGTTCAAACACCCGCTGCAGCCTCTAACGCGCCTGAGATGCCCACACCGGAGCCTGCGGCACATCCATCGATTGCATCAGGGTATACTCCCCCACCGTTCGAGTCAGGTCAGGAAGTCTGGGGAGGAGTTTCTACTCAAGAGGAGACGAAGAGAGACATGAATACAGCGGGAAGTACGAGGAGCAGAGTATCGAGTATTCGGAGCATACGTACGGATGATTCATTCACTGACCACATCACACCGAGAATTACTGTCTACCATCATGACCAAGGCACTTCGTCGGCCATGCCTCTGTGTGTTCACCTTTTCCCTTTAGACTTGTTTTCAATGACTCGTTGTAACCAGGCCACAAACGTCGAATCCCTACTCACAAGCTCCGACCAATCCGAAAGATACAGGCATAGTTGTTATGCCTCTACCACCCATGCATGAGGTTATTCCTTCAAGGTGCGTCTTTTCTCCCCAAGAATTGGACTGTTCTTGATATATAGGCTAGGTCGATCTACGACCAATCTAACCAGACCCTTTCCAACACCGTGACTGGCTACCACGACACTGAGTACATACATCCTCTGTTTCTTATGGTCTTTAACTTACTGCATGCAGTGAGCGAATTCCATTATTGCCGCATGCGACCTCATCGAAGGTCGCATCGTACCTCCAACCCAGCGCGGCATCTCGTAACGTCGTAAACGTCTCCCCTCAGTCCAGAATGCCTCCCACGTCGACGTGGCCAGCACAAGCGGCATACGACGGACCCCGGCTGCGCGAATTTGGGTGGATCGAGTACCATTTACCGGACGGCACCGTCTACTACGTGCACCCTACGCGCCGCGTCACTGCCGATATTGACCTGCGTGACGAAAGGCGACTTGACGCCATTACTATGTACTTTGAAAGACACAGGGATGGCACAAGTGCTCCAGCTGGAATGGAGTTGTGGTTAGTGGAGGACGGAGCGAGTGATCGCAGGCGACCCCTTCGCCCTCCTCTGCGGTTTTTGGTCAATCACAGCCTGCAAATGGTTGCCTATGATCAGTCTTCGACGAATGCGGGGACTAGTAGGAGGGCGAAAAAGACATTGGAGGATGATCGTGAGTCTCTTCGAGCTATTTCTTCTGAGGTGTAAGTTATTGATTGATATCGGTGTCAGAAATAGATATTGAGTACAGGTATTGGTCTTTCATGGAAACACATCCTGCACATGTCCCACTTCCGCCGAATGCAAGGGCAGAAGCCATGGACATACTATCGTGGGCTTGGACTGGTACGTTTGACCATGTCTTTGATCCTCAGAGCATAATCCGTGTTAGACCGTCTCCTTCCGGCGCATGATCCTGTCCCTGCGCCGTTCACGCAAGAAGAGTGCCAAGAGCTCACGTCATTGCTAAGATCATTCGGTGAGGTGTTCTATCGTATTTTGATGACCTGGCGCACCTAAGATCCGTGGTTCAATCTGGCAGAACAAAGCGAAGGTGGATTGCAGACAATACTTCATACCAGAGTTGTTTCTCGTATCCTTTTGAGAGTCGGTATGCGTTTTCACGTGGTCAACAGGAGCTTGGAAATGAAACTTCTTTATGTTAGCTATCTGGCGCCAACAACACTTCCGCCCTCACAAGCCTCTTCCTACCATCGTCGGGCACCATGTCGCTGTACCGAGGCGACGTCGGCCTTTCCGACGTGCTTTTCTAGACTTCGTAATCTCATGTCTTTGCCTGGGAATCCCTTACTTTTTCTTCGAACGAGGTCGCCAATCGAGAATTGACGAAGAAAGTGGCAGACGGAGCACGGGCCCCATGACGTTTTTAGTCTGTGCAGGCGCTTCTCTCATTGTGAGTCCTCTCTTTCGCGGACCTTTCGTTAAATTTAATGTTTCCCTTTTTTTTTAAAGGCCGCGATCGTGTTGAGCGCATCGGTGACATTTCTTTGTTTGCCAGGTCTGGACAACTTCGCGCGCATTGCAGGATTTGTTGCAATCTTGTTTGCTAGTTTCTCTATGGTGTCAACACTCGTCGCACTCTTCCGGTGGAAGGCTGAGATGAACAATCCCATTTCCCATATTGCAGGAGAAGGACTGATGAATCTTTCAGTACGTGTTCGATTATCATGCTATTGGACAAGCTATTTACTGGGATAACAGAGACGTAGTGTCGTTATGGCCTTGCCCGTCGTATTTTTAGTTTATGCGATCATCGCCTTTGTGACGGGCATCGTCTTGTACTCCTTCTGGGGCACAGCTCATGATACGCTGTCATCACCACAACCATTCAATGATTACATCAAATGGACTGTGATCGGCGTACTCGGTGGGCTTGGGGGGATATTGTTCACCTCTCTTCTACTTTTTGGCCGGTGATCTCGTTTTGAGGTTCTGTGGAAGCGATCACTCGGCTCCGCTGCTATATTTATTCGTCCATCACATTACTCTTAATATTGACCATAGCAAATGATGCAGTGTTTTCTTACTCGATCTCTGGGACAGATATGAGCTGCATTTTTGGTGAAGAGAAAGAGTTCACGGGAATCTGCTAGGCATGGGTGCAACGAAATTATCAGGTCATCGATTTCCATGATCTTCGCCACTTTACATGTGACAAACGACATGTATAAAGGTACATGGTAGGAGAGTAAGGGCTGACAGAAGCAAAGTATGCCTAGTGCCTTGCGAATTCAAGCCCTCCAACCTCTTTACCCTATATCGTGATTCTTCACTATCCGTTGACTAAGTAACATAGTCTCCATTCTCCAAATGTGGCAGTTGACATACGGACATTTGTACAAAGGTTAAAGCGGTTTAATTATTATCAGGTTCACTTTCATCATCTTTCGCCTTCTCAAACCAATTCTCCACAGCAATACCCCGCAAAAATTCCCTGACAGAAGGTGAAGTGATAGTCCGACGCTTTCCTAGCAACTTGACTTTACCAGCCGGCTCTAACTCGTACAGCTCCACTAGCCCACCACAGATGAGGAGCGCACGTATCATAGGGTGAGTGTCCTCTATGTTGGCTGCCATTGCATGGTGTTCCATGTATTCTCTAAGTTGAAGTCCACCTTGACTCCATGCTGCTGGTGTGTCCACAGGCTTGATTTCGACATGAAGAAGGTGAGTGTCTGAGTCCACAGCCTCGGTAGCTTTAGCTACGATGAAGTCCGGGATAAACACGGTAGACATATCACGATGAAAGCTTCGAGACACGACAAGGTCATGTTAAGACGAGAATGAGTCACCTTCGGAAAAGTCTGATTCTTCGCTCGCAGGCTGTGATACCGAAGGAGGTCTGACCGTGATCTTCACGGGTGTGGACTGAAGCTTGGGTTGAGGTTTCACTAGAAACTTGTTTTTGTAGGGAAAATAATGCGAAAGCAGCGCATTACAGGGACCATACCACGACGCCTCGTAACGTGGAGGATTATCGATTTGGTCCTTGATCCGGGTTTTGAACCATGCCTCAATGTCTGACGAAGGCGCGTCAGGTACATTGCTAGCAGTGACTCCACGATTATTGCTTTTAGGCATGGTGTGATGTGTTCGAGAAAACTAAACAACAAGAAATCAGAACGATTCCAACTAAGGTGAGGGACTAATACGAGGGAAAATGCGTACTCCTGAAAGCGTTCAGATGATGACCCTTTGATACAAGATATACCGCAATTGAGTAAAATTGCGCGGGGTGTCCTATCTCGGTCTGAGTTTTAAGTAATTTTGTGTGGGCCATGACTGTTTTCAGCAGAACAAACAATCATCAAATATGAAGTTGACAGAAACTGACAATGGAATAAGACAAGACAAAGGGCACAATTCACGGCGATCAAAATGTGTATGAAATCACAGTGATTGGAGAATAACTTCAGCAACAATCTCAGAAATCGTATAAGCAAGTCAAAGCCGAACGACTTTTCATGTTCAACTGTCCTTGTGCGATAGAATCAAACAGATTCGCGTATATATGAGGAAAAGACAGCATAGCTATTATGTCTTGATAGGGTTACTTGTGCCATTAGCTTTGAATTACCGTGAACACGCAGTTTTGACTTACGTGTACATATCCGGGTGACGTAGTAAAGGACAAATTTGGGCAAGAATCCATAGGAGAGACTCAACAATTAGGACGCTGTTTGGAAGCAAAACCGGCTTAACTTCAAGTGAACCGATTCAAGATCACCGGTCTCCTTTGAGTCAGCATGGCCGCGGCGGACAATAACGCAGCCAGGCGGCTATCTATGAGAGAGACAAATAGAGTAGTTTGACAAGCTATTATCGATTATATATCTATTGTGTTGATTTAGAGAATGCTGACCAGAGACCAGGCCATTTGGCTTATGTAAGTAGGCAGCCATCGCTTTCGAATATATCAAGTGTGACCCGCCACACATGTAAATAAATCAACTTAAACCCCTTGCGACCCACGTATTTGCTCTTTCCTACTACAATGCTTTCTTGCTAACGGGTTTACAATGAAGGCTGTTCTACCTCAAGATTTGTTAGATTCTGACCTATCAGACCTTGCTGTGCTTTCATCCCATGTATTTTGTTCTTTTCTGCACCGTATTAATTCTTCGCTAATGGTCTGTATAGCCCAACTTGTTCTACATGTGGAAGGTCGGAGGTTACACTTTGTCGTATCCAGACGCTAAAGCGTGGGCTTTACGCCGTTTCCCCGGTATCGAGTTTGATCATGAATTATTCATGCCCTACACCATCGAACGCCATAACAAATCGCTCGGCGGGAACCTTACGTGCATGGGTGTTGTGCTCGATGAGGAATTGGTGTGCGTCTTTGTCACGCACAGCGAGGATGACAAGACTGCCACGAGACAACGATTCGACGAATTCGAAGAGGACGCCGACGTTAAGTTGTTCAAGAAACAGGTGTTCAGACAGAGGGAGTTCTATGAAAGAGCAGTGTTCATGACGATTATAGACCCGTATGATAAGGGTTACTGAAGGTACTGCGCATGCCTTTCCTTCGAAGCAATCTCTTGATATCTCTATCCGTCCTGTGATCTGCTTTTTATGATCTTTTCGGATGGAGTGTTTGCGAGTCCTTTAGAGTGTATCAAACAACAGTAATCGATCCTTGCTTTTATGACCTTTAATGTAATATTTGAATAGTTTGCTGCGTTCAATGCCTGCGTTTGCTCGTTTATATTTATACCTCCTACGTGCGTGTGAGCTCGAATGAAGCACTAAAAATGTGTAGGTCATATTGAGGAGCTGAATTTATTGGAGTCCTCGTTCACGTGTCGTGCTGGACACTGATCGACATCATACGATTGATACGGATACCAAACCTACATACCATTGGCAATAGGACGCTGAGTATCGAGATGTTTATCGATGCGTTTGTTTGATTGATGCTAGAAAAGATTTTTGCGTAGGTGAGAAATAAATCAACCACCGAGGATAGGCTTTTCTTCGAGGTTGGTAGAACTACGCTAGGAACTTTCTCATTACTTGGCTCAGGTACCACTTTCAATACCAAAAGGTTCATTCCGGAAATTTGGACGAAGAGCATTGATTTACACATATATTCACGGCATTAAGGACCTTCGAGGAATTAGAACTCTACCCCGACCAGTTCTTAGTAGAGAGTCGGTGCAAAAACTCCTGGACAGGTCCGTCTTTGATACTGCAACGTCTCCCCACTCTTCTGGGTGGAACCACTTTGTTTACTTTGTAAATCTGTCGATAGATTTCCGCTTCCGCACCACAAATAAAAAGCCCATCTGCATCAGTTTTAATCGTGTCCACATGGTGTCGCATATATTTATGCAGCTGATTTCGACCAGTAGTCCACTCCTCTATCTCAGTGTTGGGCTTCACTTCCACGTATAGAAAAGGCCTGTCCGGGTTTTCTGGCCCGACGGACTCTGATGCTTTTACAACAGTGAAGTCGGGTACCACCACATCACTTTCCCTGCCCCTCTTCTTTCTAGGTAAAACAAGGTGACCAGCAGAGGCATAAGATAGTTTTTCTTGAGTGCTTTCCACGTTCTGCTGGGGACCCAGGGACTCAACAGTGTACACAGGCCTGAGCTTGGGTTGAGGTTTCACCATGAACTGTTGTTTGTATGGAAAATAATGCCACAGGAGCGCGTTGTAAGGGCCATACCATGACGCCTCATATCTTGGGGGGTCATTCGCAAAATTATTGATCCGCTTCATAAGCCATTCGTCAACATTCAAAGGAGGCCCTTGGACTTGGGGATTCGCAAGGGGTGCCTGTCGCTTTGGCATGACGATGATGGTGTAGTCCTAAAAACTGGAGATACTCTATATATTAGAACGTCAAGTCAAAAAGGATTCTACGTACTTGCGAAGAAGACACGGAGACCAAGAATGATGAGGCAGTTGTGTGGCCGCGTGAAAGGATCGTCATATCTTCTTTACTTGATCCAAAATGTATTGCCCTTACTACTTTTGGAGAACAATTAGAAGAAGGTCCGAAGGAGGACAACACGAATGAAGACAAGGAGAGACGAAAGGACCTCTTTGTTCAATTTGCCTTGTCACCGACCACTATCCTGACTGCAGCCATTGTTCTTTCTTCAGAGTTTTGGAGGACAATAGATACTTAGTACAAAAGGAACGATGAGTCTGTGCAAAAAAGGGATACAATTGGCAGCTGAGGAAGTGGCCGCTTAGTCAGAGTACCTTTTATCAATATGCGACAAAATGCCTGGCGCAATCTGGTGAATGAAACAAGGAAAATAGGCAAGCCTTGAGACCTTGAGAAATGGCTCACTGGAAGCTTTTCTCAACACGATTACGTAAGCTAAACATATTTATAAATACAAATTGTCCAGCAATTGCCAATAACCACCGCATATAGACCGATTCGAAATTCCAACGATATAAACTATTCCAAAGTATGGTTCTTCTAATTATATGTCTTCCTTCGATGAAATGTCTGATAGCTCCCCTCACCATGCTGAAGATTGGTGGATATGCTATGTCTTATCCAGATGCGAAAGCATGGGCATTACATCGTTATCCTGACATTGATATCTATGACGAGAGTGTCCTGCCATTCATTATTGAAGAACATAACAAAGCGCTTGGCGGGGAGAATCTTGAATGTATAGCAGTTGCTCGAGAAAGGCAGGTGTGGTGCATCTTTGTTACCCACGAGGACGACGATCCGACCGCAACAAGAACGCGGTTTGATCTTTTCCCGATGGACGATCATGCCAAGTTGTACGGACAGATGGTTTTTCCCCGCAAAGAGGATCGGGAAAAGGTTAAATTTGTCACCGTTTCCGACCCATATGACATGGGCTATTGAGCTATTGAGGGCCTTAATGCTAGAGATGCGGATTCAATAGTTTTGGCTGATTGGTTCGACTTAGATACCAAGGCTTCATTATGCCTTTGACGAAGGGTCTGAACTTGTTCCTCTATTAATTAGCTGGTTTTCCAATCAAACTTTGATTTGATTCGTGCCGTACACCGTGTGATGGGGTGAGGAAGGACATCTGGGAACCCATGCGTTGCAACAACTGGGATGAATATGGCCACCTGAGAGCTAAGTGCACCGACCCCCCCGCTGTGCCCGCTGCTCAAGCACCTCACACCAGGCCCACAAGTGCCCCAGGGACTCCCAGGCTCGTTGCGCGACATGCGGTGATAACTCGACGCATGCGGGCACATCAATGACATGTCTGGAATTCCTTCGGCGCTGTAATGATCTGGACACTCGCTATCCTGAGAACCAGCACCCTATTTCCATACAGGAGACATACCACTTGGGTTCTAAACCCCAAGAAAACTTCCACCTCACCCCCGCAGTCCACTCCGTGGATTGACCACGGGGCTGCTGGGGGTCCTCTGCCCAGGCAGCGCTACCAGGCTTCCCTACTAGACTTTGTCCAACCGAGCGCTCATAGCTCCCAGCCCTCTGCCAGCCTGCAATGAATCAGAACACTGCCAAAGCCCTGCAGCGCCTATGAATCTGGCAACAAAACGTGCGCAAGTCGGACGTTGCACAAACGGCCATACTCAATATGGCAGACCTTGATGAGTGGGATACGCTCGCCCTCCAGGAACCTCACTTGGACAGACTAGGCAAAACACCTTCCTCCTCTCATTGGGTGGTACGATACCCCTGGACTTACTGTCTTGATGGCAGTGACCGTCCACACTCCATCCACAGCCTCATAGAATGTCTCTTCAGTATCCTCAACAATCACTGTTTAGTGACAAAATGGGGAGCTCATCTGGGACTTTTGTCCATGCTTAGCATTATGAGGGTTATAAATGGTTGATGCATTGCCATCTGCCAGTTCAGATCTCTTTTGAAATGGAGTTGAGGTGTCTCTGATTTCTTGTAGCTTCCTGCCAGTCTGACATTTGGACTTGATATGATATGTCATAATAGCTGTAAAGGTGGTGGCAAATTCTTTTCTAGTCAAAAAGAACACTGATAAGTGTAATGATCCTGCATTAACAGCTACCATCATGTACATAGCTCCAACCAGTAATGCCATGCTTGCTGGCCCCTATAGGTCAATGTGCACAATAATTTGAAGCTCCTCCAGGCTCAACTATGGTATTGTATGAGCATGCCACATGCTTACCAAATATGCAATTTTCACATATACCCAGTACTGTTAGAATATCCTTGACTTTTCACCCATCAAGTAAGTTCTTTGCTAGCACATTTCTAATGGTTGTTATACTAATGTGACTAAACCTCCAGTGTGTCACAATATATGTGACTAAGCTCTCTTTTATCAGAGTCAGTAGTTCAGTATACTTTCTTATCTTAGTCCATTATGTTTTTAAGTATGTTATGTGGTCAACAATCTTGGGAATATATTACATTTTTAGTGTTACAAATACATTAAGTTGCAAACTGTTAGTTGAAGCCTTATACTTAGACTAAGATAATTAAAATTTTTTTGGATGAGTTGCCTGAGGCAGTGGCAGCTGGGTTGCCAGATGAGCAGATTGTAGACATAGTCTTTCAGGCAATTCAATTATAACTCATGGCTCAGTTATAGGCAAGCCTAGATGGCATCTATAAAAGTTTAGACAGAGTATCTAGGCATATTACCTTGTTGTGGAAGAGGCAGTGCTGAAACCAAGGGCAGCATGCCACACTCTGATGATCAACCCTTCAGAGGCATACAATGGTAAGTTTAAGCAACTCACAGATTGGTTATATAACAAGTTAAGGCAGTGGCAGAATTTGGATGCTTCTGGGATAATCATCAAAAAATTATTTGGGCACAGTCTTACTTCTGCCCAAGAATTGTTGTATGTAATCACAACTGATTTGGATAATCCAGATCTAAATCCTCAATGTTTCCAGTGGGGATTTATGGCTAGCTAATCTTAAAGCTGCCTTCTATATATGTGATCCAGTATAGAATGTGTTAGCCTATATTTGGCCTGCTGCAGCAGAGATCATGTTCATTATAGATTACTGCACAGCCTTTTTTGAGCTGAAAGGGAAGCTAGGGCAAGCAGATGTAAACAGTGAGTATGTTAACAATCACTTTTGAAAAGATTTGAGTGCAGTGGCTATGGAGGCTGATAAACACCAACTATCAGATAGCTGAAGAGGCATGGGATATTCTGTTGCATTGTGAGGCTAAGCTTGTAGACATTGTGATGCAAAGGAAGGGCAACTGGTCATTAACATAAATGGGGCCTCATCAAGCTTTGACTACAATGGTAGCAACTGCTGCCAATGCAAATATAAACACCAACATCTCAGCATGCACAGCACCTTCACCTGCACTAGCAGACCCCAATGCAATGGATGTGAACCATGCAAAGGAAACTCCAGTAGCTTGCAAATGTTTTAAGTGTAGACTCACAAGACACCTCATAACACAATGCTCACAGTGGATAGAGTGATTAAGGCTGCAGTTTGTAAAGCAGTGGTGAGTGAAAAGAGGGAGGGGAAACTCAAGCTAGGTTTTGTATAAGATTGCCTCATATCATCATGATGGGTGTGACCAAACAGTCTTATGTACTTACACCTTCTAATCAATCTGTTTTGCATGAGCTGAGTAGAGCAAGTGTTGGCAAGGTACAATGTGGGTCAGTGTATGCTGTGGTAATCTATGCATGGATGCCTAAGTTAGACCATATAGCATTGGAACTTCTGGTGACATTGTGGATGCAGAATGGGGGTGGTGTAAATGTGGTAAATATGAAAGCGACCATTCCTCAAATCTCGAGCAGCCAGTGCAGTGTTGGCAGTGTTAGTTCTAGAGAGAGTGGCAAGGCTGTCAACAGTTTAGAATAACTTGTGGAATTGGGAAGATGTATACAGTGCATCTTTTGTGGAGTCGGCGAGGCCCCGGGATACCTGTGCCTGAATGGTCTCGAATGTCTTGTCATTGATGCAGTTCAAGAGGGTGATACATTTCAGCAGATCCTTGTTGATGGAGGTGAAAGTGCAGTTGATCAGCTCACAGAACTTCCTAGCAGTGGTGTCGATTGGTTCTGCAATGGGTGCATATGTTGAGAGGGCTTCACATATGAAGGGGTGTCTTGTGTTTATTCTACCATATCTGAGAAAAATATTAAGGTTTGTAAGTTCGACAAATACCGATCGCTCGCCACCCATATCTGGGTGGCGACAGGGTATCCGAAGAAAAAAGAAATCAATAAACAAAGAAGAAGAGTAATGACGTATCTCTAGTACTTGGGCAAGTCGTTTTACTCAACAGACCTCAGAGAAAACAGAGATGAAATCAAAGAAGCAAAGCCTCAGCCTCAATGACAGAGCGGAGACCGGTTGAATATTGAATGAATATTGAATGCAAGGTATTTAGAAGAGAACTCAGCACTCAGCGCTCAGGACTTTCCGGCTCGGAAACAGATTCAACAATGGATTACATAAAGGACAATTCCCATCACATTCAAAAATCCGAACGGACCTTAATTTCAATTCAACTACAGACCCTCACCGGACGTTCACTGCTCTTCATCTCTTTCTACGTACGCCCCCCGTCTCTAATTGTCAACGCATGAATGGATTGCTGACTCCTAATGCCTCAAGGTTATCATTTTTTGTCCGTTCTTGTACGTTGTCATGCTGAAAGTTGGAGGATATGCCTTGTCCTTCAAAGAAGCCATTGACTGGGCCCAACGTCGCTTTCCTGGCATTGATATCTATGATGAAAACTTGGTCCCATCTATCATTCAACGTCATAACAACAAGATTCTTGGGGGGAAGATAAAGACGTTTGTTTTTGTCTCAGGGGACCAACCCATGTGCCTCTTCCTCACGCACTACAAGGACGATCCAGACGCAATATGGGGTAGTTATAGTCGGTTCATTGAAGACGAAAATTGTAAATCGTATAAACGCAAGCTCTTCCTCCAGAATGAAGACTTTGAGAAGGCGGAATTTGTGACAGTCTTGGATCCAGTGAATTTAAACTATCAAGGTATTGATCACCATCCATACCTACACGTCATTATTGAACCCTTTCCATTCTTTGCCTTCTTTTCAGGTTCACCTCTTGTTTAGTCTGTCACTAGAACACCTATAGCAGAACCTCAATTTACATCCATCATGCTTATCTGAGAAACCGAAGGTTACCAAAGTAGATTAGGAGTTGGTATTATTGTCATGTGTCGCGATGATAAATTGGTTCGCTATGTGATAAAAAACCACGAATGCGTAGAGTACATTATAGAGAAGTATTTACGGTAAAGTGATGATTGTAATCATACTCTACTCCAGGAATGTGGTGTCTGATGCAATGGAGTGCATGTATTTTAGTGTTGGATATTGGAGCTTTGACGCAGCATAATAGCAAGTACAACGTATATTTGTGTACAATAATACAAACAAGGATCTGGAGTCAAGTATCGAGAGATATCAGCATATGTTTAAAATAACATAAATAACGCACCTGGATTCAAGTATCGAGACATAGCTTGACTCCATGGCGTGGCACCATACTTATAGTAATGTGAATAGATTATTGCGTCACGGTAAAGTAATAAGCGCACAATTTATGAAGTAAATGAAAAAATGACATCATAACACGGTAGTCGAAGTTACACGTCACTTTCTTCAACACTCCCACTTGACGGTAACGTAGGCAATACAACTCCCATTTTCGTGCGGTATTTTTCGAACGTTTCTCGTGGCAAGGCTTTGGTTAGCGCGTTTGTGATCATTTCGTGTGTGGAGACATGCTATAACTGATTGTTTCCTCGAGAGATGTGTTTGCGTATGAAATGGTAACGAATATCGATGTGCTTTGCTCGTGAATGTCCTACAGGGTTTTTTGAGAGAGCAATACTGCCGGTACTGTTAATATGAATAATAGGCTTCAGTTTGATGGAAATTTAAATCTTTGAGTAATTTTCACAACCAGATGGCTTCCCGGGTGGCGTTGGACGAGGCAATATACTCTGCTTCTACCGCTGAAGTGGCAGTAACTGATTGCTTCTTCGAAGACCAGGAAATTATGCTTCCATTCATGTCGAAGTACCAGCTGCTGACTGAATGACAATCATGTTTGTCTTGAGCCCAATTTGTGTCCCTCCACTTTACCAGATGTATTTTATTGTTTGTTAGACCACCTAGTTTAAACAATATGATTTGTGCCTTTATTATAGAAATGGGCCAATAAGTTAACTGCAAACCAAACTGTATATCAGGATGAGTTTGCATTGCATAGAATAATGAATTGATGAATGATAAATAGTTGGTTCTGTTGGAATATTGTTTGTATGTTTTTTGTTTGTCATCAGTTCCTGGGCATTGTAATAATGATAAGTTGTGATTTGTGATAAGGAGAGTGGACACAGGGTGACATGATGTCATTCCAAATTGTTTGAGGATTGAATCAATGTAGAGAGACTGATTTAAGTAAATGATATGACTGGCACAATCTTGTTTGATTTGTAAGCCCAGAACATAATGGATTTTGCCCAAATCAGTGATTTAAAAATGTCTATTAATGTCCCTTTTGAAGGAGATGATTTGAGCTATGTTTTAACCCACTATAATCATATCAGCCACATAGGCTAATACAATAAGAACAATTTTGTTTTCTTCATGTAAAATATAAAAGCAATTGTTAGCATGAGAAGATCTAAAACTAAAACTTATCAAAACTCTGTGTAACTTATCCTTTCACTTTCTACCAGCTTGTTGTAGACCATAGATTGCCTTGACAAGTTTCCAGTAAGGTGCTACTACAATCATGTTAATTTTATGGATTTCAAGATCCAAGGTTGCCACTAAGATAAGAAATACTCAAAGTGTGGTAAATTTGGCTACTAATGAATAAATTTCACTGTAATCAATGCCAGATATTTGGAAGAATCCTTGAGCTATAATACATGCTTTGTGTTATAACTCACCCACACTCTCTAGAGTAAAACTTTATTGGCCCCCACTTTTTCATCCTCTAATGCTATAACTGATTTAATCACCAAGATCACTAAAATTCCCCAGATAGGCCCCAATCCCTGCACTCCAAGACAACCACAGTTTCTCCACACTATTATGAGAGATCAATTTCTAACACCTTGCAAATACTACTCTGCACAATTGTTCTGTAAGATCCAACTCATACATAATTGTTTTGCTGTCCAATCTTATCAATGCTTAATTGTCTTTGATGCACAATTACTTCTAACATCTGAAACACTCTGTAGATACTTAGAGAGAGCATCCAGTAATTAGTACAGTAGTCTTAATATTGCATCCAGTTTTGTTCAGTTTTAGTTCTTATCTCTACTCTTGCCAATCTCTCTAATTTTTATTACTCTGTGCATCTTCAAATCTATTTTATTTATCTCTAAATTCTCTTCTTTTAATTTTCTTTCTTTGCCTTATCTTGTTTCAACTCTTTCCTCAAGGTTATTTAAGTTTCTCTCTTAACTGTTTAATCTTTTTAACTTGGCTTTGACTCTTCAAACATTTCTGGTTTCACTTTTCCTTACTCTATTCTATCTTCTTTCTTTATCTTCCTCTCACTGCTTTTATTTTATACTACTTTTTTTTTTATTTCTACTTTGTTTTGTCTTCTCACTTTGTTTTTATTCTCAGTTCCATCTTCAGTCTAATTTCCATTCTTTCTCTTTGCTCTGTTTTAACTTTTTTTCTCTTTATTTTAACTTTGTTGCCTTCTTACTCATTTTACTTCCCTTTACTATTACTATTTTTCTTTCATAATCTCTAACTACATCTCTAACCTTTTATTTCCTTTCTATTTTTCTTATCTACTTAATTCTAGTTTCTTTCTTCTTTTTTTTCTTCATCTTTCTCCTTATACTAGTTTTTTGACACAACCCCTTTTAGCTCTTGTGTAAGTCTTTCTTTTAGTGAGACCTAATTAATAAGTTCCTACTCAACAGAGTAAGCCTCTAAATCAGCAGGATGTGACATCAAAATTCTGTAAGAGAATCATTATACTATATATTTAGCCAGTCAGCATGTTTAATAGCTTGAATATTGTGCTCTTTTAGGCTAGTTAGTTGAATGCTTGGACTAGCAAGTATTCCTCTCATACACTCCCCCTATTCATTGAATTTGACCTATACCCAATCTACCTGAGCCTTCATGGCCTATAATGTTAATCAATAAGGCTTATACTTTTACAACTATAATATTGGAGCATTACAAACAACTTCTACTAATTCAATGCCTCTAGTTGCACCCATTGCTCCATTTACAAACTATCACTAATCAATGAATCTAACTAGATATACTATAGCTCTTTTAGTTAGCTAGAAGCTAAAGCTCAACTAGTATATACTGGCTCTTTACTCTGTATTAGGACACTTTGCATAGACCTATATAGAAGGACCTACAGTGACTCTTTTAGCCTTGTAGCTTTTTTTGGTATCTGCTTATACTAGTCTTTTTGCAGCTGTTTTAATATACTCATAATGTTATAAGTATTAGTCTCAAAATATCTCTGTATATTTGCAGCCCTCTCCCAAAAGACTCCTAACAGCCTCTATAGCTCTAGCCCTCTACCAGCCTACACAAGATAAGAAAAATACAACCAAAGCTGAGAGAAGCTTCCTGCCTTGACAGCTAAAGCAAATGGAGATCTATATGCAGTAATATAACAAAATTATAAAAAAACTTCATATTTCTAAATTAGAATTCTCCTGAAGGGCCCAGGCTCTTTTAAAAGCCTTGGAGTAGCCAACCACTGCTACAATTCTAAAAATATAGATTAATCAGATTTTGATATTTTACAAGCTCCAAAAATAAGGAAATCTCTCATCCTAGATACTCTAGATTCTTAAAAATAATCTTGTATAATAAGAAGAGTTGTGTAATTTAATTAATAAAATCTATATCTTGCCATTCTCAAGAAGGTTTAAGAATCTAGTAGACCTGATAGACCTAGCCTACTCCATCCACATTGTTAGGAAACTCTTCATTTCTTTCCTCTTTCTCCTCTCCTTTCTTTATTCTCTTTTTATTTATTTTTCTTTTTCCTTTATCATTTTTTTTACTGCTTCTATTCTTTTAATATAATTAACTAATACTACTTTCAGCCTTTGAGATGCTCTAATTCATTGGCGATCATTCAGATAAGTGTGGCTCCTTAAATATTATATATAAGCCACTTATATAAACCAGATTTTGCCTTTTTAACTTCCAAAGTTCAAAGTTTTCTTGCCTTATTTGTACAATTATTTATTTACACAATTTTTAAGTTTTTAAGGTTTTGTTATACTATATAGTTATTTTCCATGCTTTAAAGTTCTGGCATAGGGAGTTTTTAGACTTGTTTTTTTTAGATCTCCCTATGCCTAGTAAGTAATTATTATGATATTATTAGTATATACTCTAGTATACTTTAAATCTCTCTCTACTAGCTATGTGACTAAGCTATAGTATTCAGAGGTTATTCTTACACACATCCAACACCAGAAATCTCTTAAAGCACTAGAACTCATAGACAACCCTCCTCTTGGGCCTGCTTAACACCATTAATAAAATCTAGGCACTGCCTTAGCTCTTTTATAATCCTAGGTGGCTACTTAAGAAGTGAGACTATCTGCACACTTTAGAGCTAACTCAATCTCTGGCACTAACACCTTCTAGATGAGGGACAAGTACTAAAAAACTACTAATCCCTATATTAAAGAAGGCCATCAACCATTTAGTATAAAATAATAATGAATTACATGCTCAACTACATTAATAAGCCTTTGTTCTACTCTGCATCTTAACTTCTGCAATTCTATTACAAAGTAAACTCCTTTAGCATTGTATATGCCTCTTTGCCTCAAACTTCTTCTTCAAATCCTTAAGAACTCTCAGAAGCCTGACTTCTTTTTGATAAATCTAAAGGGCTTTCTGCCAATAATGGCAATTAAGGAAAAATTTAAAATGCACTAATATGCAAGGAGTACTTAAACATTCAAAAACCAAAGCTATCTAGCAGTTGAAACTCTTAAAAGTAGTGAATATTTCTAGTACAGTGCCTAAATACCTTTTAGAGCAAAATATATATGTATATTTCTAATAGGGCTTAAGAAGCCTTTGTGTTATCTTACTTCCAAAGCATTGTGCTAAATTACTATACTGTGCTGCTAGAGTACAATCTCCAGCACTTGTTATTCTGAAATTGAGAATCTTTTATATTGGAGTTTTTTAATAAGTTTGGAGTTTATAATACTATTGCCAAAGCTAAAAGAAACTTAGTTTTGCACTAGATAAGTTCTAAAGAATATTTCACCACCTTTTTATAGTTTAATTGAAGAGAGAAGCCTACAAGATAGGCTAAAACTATAATGCATTGTGCTTTTAGCTTTATGAAGTGCTCTTTAAGTGAATTTGCAAAGCTCTTTGCATTGTTCTAAAGCAAATCAAGTATAATGGTTTCAAGAATCTTGTTATACAAATTTACTAGCATTATTGAAAAGACTAAGTGAGACAGTTCCTTATGCAACAATCTAGAGAGGCCCAAAACACTTTTGACAACTAATAATGGCAACTCTAAATTTAGTATTTCTGCCTTCAGAAATCTTTAACTAAATATGGCAAGAGCTATAATTCTCATTCCAATTCTAATGGACTGCTTTGCAATTTGCTTCCTGGCCTGCATTCAAACTATAAATCAAAGTGACTTGCTAGCAATTAATGGAAATAACATTAAGAATCTGCTAGATATTGATAACTTCTCTAATAATCTTAGCAATAATGAATTTTTACAAGCAGGATATAACATTGCTTGTCTATGAATTGTCATCTTGAAAGAAACAAAAAAGCTCAGTAGGAAGAGAGGTGTATATTTATTATGCAGAAAACTCAGTCAATTTATATAGAACCATTTTAAATAGAGTGCTTTGGAATGTGCTATCTAGATCATTGATGGCAACAAGTTTGAATTTCAATATATAGAAAAGGAGATAGTTAGTAGACCTCAAAGTCTTTGCATTAGATAGCAATTTAGTAGACTTCAAAGATATACTGAATTATAACATTAAATCTAAAGTCTTTGCACTAGACAGTCATTTATACACTTTAGTACTTGCTCTAAATATCTGTACAATATACTTCTCCTCCAAAGCTTCTTAGCTCTTTCTTTTCCATATTAGCTTAATTCTAACCATCAACTTAACTCTGACCTTAGTTGATAGTAGCATTACTAACAACTTTATTAATGAAACTTAGGCAAAGCATGGCACTTTAATAGCAGATATGAGATTAAAATGCCTCTACTATTGGCCAAGCATGAAGTCAACTAAATGTGGCTAAACAAGTAAATAAGTCTTAAAAAGACTTTGTACAACAATAAGCAGCTGCTCAAAGACAGTATATAATGTTAGGATTAGTACTATTGCCATTATTAGTAGTAAAAACAATGCCTTCAATGCAATTTTCTAAGCATGTAACTTAAATAGAAGAAACAATATTCTTAGCAAATTATTTAGATTAGCTACTTCAAAGCCTCTGAAAGAGGAGGTAGCAAGAAATAAGCAAGCATTAAGCATTAAAGAGAGTGCTAATAGCAGTTTTATGAGCTAACTAAGTTAGCTACTAAAGTATTTAAAATGCAGACTTTACTATAGGAGGAGAATTTTTGATTGATAATTAAGGAGTAGTATTTGAAAGAGCAAATAAAATTACTCCTATTAATGAAATGAGACACTGATATGCATCTCAAGCAAAAAACAGTAACTGCAGCCACTCATAAAAAACTTAGCACAAGAGCTAAGGCAACAATATTCAAAAAAGGAAAGAGACTAAGTGCTTGAGCAGCAATTAAACAGTTGCCATGATAGAAGTGGTAATGATAGCTTGTAAACTAGCAAAAATATGACTAAAGTGCAAAGCATTGTATAGTCAACTAATGGCTATGGATGTTTAAAAAGAATATAAAAGATGAATAGAGTAGCAAAAGACTATATATTTATAATGTATCAGAATCTAATAGCAAGTATACTTCATTTCAATGTAGATTTGACTGTATTTGTTGTATTGTACCTAATAGCAAGTATATTAATGGTATATAATGAATAAATAAGTAGTTAATATATGATATAAACAAACTCACTCTTAGTTTAATGTGAAATTGACTAAGGGTGCACAAATATATAATATTATTATAAATACAGAACAAGAATAGAGAGAGCTTTATTTCTAGTATAATATTAACAGTAGTGCTAATGGCAATATTATATATAATAAGGAATTAGGGCATTTAATTGAAGTTGAAGATATTGTCATTGTAAATATACATCATTTGTGGATGTGCATTATTTGTGAGTAGGTAAGTGCTAACACAATGCATCAAAGATAAAATTCTAATTCTATAAGAAAGTAAAGGCTCATAAAAGCAATAAGAAATATATTTAAGTGTATTTTGGTAGTTATTATTTTTTTCAGTTAGAAGACTGAGTAATAAATATCTGCTATTATTTAGTAGCATGCTGTTATAAAGGTCCTAAGATGAATTACAAACAAGTCTTGGTACTTATAAAATTTCTGAAAGAAGAAGCTAAAGCATAATATTATTACTATATATTATATATTAACTATATAGTTGAATATTAGGTATTTAAAGATGTTCTATAAAAATTATACAATTGATGTATAAGTTTATCAATTATACAAGATGCTAAAAGGCATTTAAAAATACTATTTATAAAGATAGCATCAGAATATAAGAGTTTTACAATATTCTTCTAGAATATATTGTTAAGAAACTGGTTTCCAGACTATGTTCAACTCTATTTAAAGCTTAGTCTAACAATATGCCTACTTCTAGCAGATTTAATACTGCTTGGCTCATTCTTTTCTCTTTTATCTCTTAATAATTAGCTTTAATAAGTTATATGCATAGATCTTACTTAGCATTAATTATTATTAGTCATACTCTATTATATACTAGGGCCTGATTAGTAAATAGTATTAATAATAGCACAGCCACCAATATAGTATATATAAATAGCCTGTATATAAAATATCTTTAGGCTAAACAATAGCAGTATTTTTCTAGCTTATTTATTGAACTGACTATAAGCTCCTTTAGCAATATTCAACTCTTTATTAGCTCTGCTCATCTCTTGCCTAACTTTTGCCTGCTCTTATGCTCACTTGACTCTTGCTTATCACTTGTACTATTGACTTTGTAGAAAAAATTCCACAGACACCAAGTATTTTTCTTATATATATATAGAATATAGTAGTATATCCTAATTTATATAAATATCTTCAGAATTTTATTTCTGGACTGTCCTTTTTGAGATAATCTTCAGAATTTCTATCAGAAAGTTAGAGTTAGTGGTGAAGGTACTATACAGTTGTTTTTATGCCTTTGCCACCTATTGATATACTATGTTTAGTAGTAAAAATTCATAGTATCTCTATTTAATACTCCTAATATATAATTTGAATTTTTCTCTGCCAATTATATAACTAAGCTGCAACTTCCAGAGGTTGCCTTTATATATATAATTTATGAGGTGTTTATTTATAGCTTGCTAGCCAAAATGTATAAATATCTGTTTAGAAATAATAATTTATCTCTAAAATACAATATAGCTAAAAAATTTCTTGTGTATACTATTTAATATAAGTAAGAGCTTATACAGCAAGTTACTACACATAATATAATAGTCAAAGGCATACACAATTAAGGAAATCAATAAAACTCAGTATATTTTTAGTAAAAAAGTCCAAAATAAATAATAATTGCAACTTATAATTTGTAGTTCAACATATAGGAGTGCCTATGCAGCATTAAATAAAAGGGCCCACACAGAGGCAAGACTAGTAGCTAAGCTGGTGGAGCTAAAAAAGCAAAAACAATGCTTTATACTATTTAAGTAGAAGTTTAATGAGTGGCAAATAACTAAGAGCTATATAAGCTTAAGAGATATGCTCTATATATGGTAATATAGACCATTGATCTAAGCAATATCTTTATAAATCAAAAAAGGCATATGTATATACAGTATATATAGTAGCAAATGAATTAAACTATAAATTTCAAAGCAAACTAGAGAAAAAGGCAGAATAAACTAAATTAGCTACTAAGGCAGAGGATAAAAATGATGTAGTAAGCATTTTAATTAATAGAAAAGAGTACATTATAGTAAATGTATACAACAATAACTATTATAGGCATAATAATGACTCAAACCACCTAATAGCAATAACTAAAGCTTTTAAAGAAAAAGTAAATTATTGGCAATTGCTATATAAAAATATGCTATATATACTTGCACAAAGCATTAGAAAAGCTGAAAAAGCCAAAGTTATGGCAGGTAGAGAAACAATGTCTTATTAGTTATATAAATATAAAAAGCCATTTAGTCTAGACTTTATGAGACTGAAGTAGTATTACTATAGAAATAATGCTTTAATTTGCTTATATGCATATATATAGTAATATGTCAGTCTAAAACTATAAGACATGACAAAGCTATTAATTATCAAAAAGTCTAAATAAATATAGACTTCTGCTTCAAACTGTAAGCAAATGATATAGCCAGAACTACTTTAAAATTTTCTCTCCAACCCAGGTTAAATTAGCCTTATCAGTAGCCTAGATGCTGAGAAATCAGCTTATTAGTATTTCAATCCAATGCACACCCAAATCTATCATGTGACTATAACCATGTGACCCTGCTCAGATTCTAGAGATCAGGTAATTTATCTTATATAAACTTTGAGCATTCTTAACAAAGCTATTAGTTGATGCACTGATGACAAATT
>QLON01000812.1:0-34346 GCA_003313675.1 Termitomyces heimii
ATAGGTGTAAAAGTGACTTCTAAAGGCTGTGGCTCAGTCACACAGCTAGCAGAGGGAGATCCAAAGATCTATTAATAAAAGTAATATAGATATAAATAATAAAGTGCTAACCTGGCAGAGAAAAATCCAAAGAGAACAAGTCTAAAGATTTACTCTGCCCATCAAGAGAAAATATTCTGAGATTGAGTCATGTAACTGTCACATGACATTACAGTGTGATATTGTCACACTGATGTCATACATTGTGACTGACATGACTGATGTTATGGTCATGGTCACAAGCAATGTGAAAATACAGGATTTGCATGTGCATTATGCATACAAACACTAGCACTATTATCATTATAAATTCAGTGATTTTAATGATTGGATCAGTGATGTCAGAAATCAGAGAAGGAAAAAGTGGCCTTACCTTGGAGAGGGTGGGTGAGTCATAGCACATGCTCCTTTTTCTTTGAGTGTAGATTCTGCATAGAGGCCTTTATTTTGTTTCTTTACTTTGGCTGGCATGTTTTCCATTGTCTGCTTTTTATGTGGGTGGATTCTGTGACATTCAGCAGGTTACTGATTGCCCATGCTTAGAATCCCCAGGGAATGAATACATTAGCTCAAGGCAGTAATATACCTCAAGTCATTAGTCTAATATGCTTTTTGGACTTTCTTTTGGTGTGACTAAAGTTGCATTAATTGAAAACCAAAAAACTCTATTATCCACTTATATATTTCATAAAAGTATTTTGTAAAGTGTAATTTAGCCTCAAAACTTAGTGAAAGCTGGTTCATTTATAATTGCCTCCATTCAAACTAATCCAAATAACTTAATTTCACATCAATAGATGATCTCTGAGTCACATCTCACCTTATATGCTTCAAAGGATGTGTCACCTACTTCTGAGGCCAATTAGCACAGAGAAATCTCCACACTTTTACCACATAATCCCACTGTTCCTGTTCCATGGCAGATATACCACCTAAAGTTATTCTTCATTTGTGTTGAAATATGCTATCAAGAGATTTCTTCTGATCATAACTTATAGCATATCCATATCAATAGTAACAACCTTTGACAAGCCACCTCATTAATAATGCATCACAAGCTTAACAAATAAGACTTGGAAGGTGCCATCTCCCTCCACAGTAATGTGAAGAAATTATACAAGTCACTGCACCTCAAGGCATTTTCATCCATATCAAAGGTCTTTATTCCTCAATTTTGCGTCTTTTGTTCTTTTGTTGTTACGTAAACTTTGGACAATTGCACATAAACGTTGAGGTTCATGTATATAGGCTTTAACAACGAAACAAATACTCTCATAATCGCTGCAGCCTCTTCAGCCAATGTCCCTCTCACTCAACTTCTCTTCCAATATCCAATCACGACTTCTGAGAAGGATAGCTTCGAACGAAGTTGCTTTCCATCAGAGCAGCTCCGTCGAACTCTCACCACCAGGTGTTGTTGCCACTGGAAACATGAACGAGTACTTCGGATACAACGAATACTGTTTCAAAGGAAAGATTTCCTTGCCGAATGAGCCTACGCCCTGTGACGTGGTCGTCAAGATACTCTATGGTAGCGATGAAGAATTCTATTCTGAGACTCTCCAGAGTTACATCCATGAAGCGAAATTCTATCAAGACCATCTATGTGGCAATAAACACCTCTATGGCAAAGGAATTCCGAAAATCTATGGATTGTATGAAACCAAGCTCACTTGGAAAAGATCTCGCGCATGTATTGATTGCGCTTGTACGGTGTATCAATACTTTGGTTTCACCAAAGACTTGCCATGGTCGACAGGTAGTGGCCTTTCAGACTTCGGGTGGGTAGTCTTTTCATTCCTGTTGTTGAGATCTTGATGCGATTTTTTCCTCAAGCATGCAGGCTCTCAATCTTTTGCTGGACATGCACAAGAGCGGAATCACACACAATAACCTCCTCAGCCTTGATACAAATATTGCATGTCTCGATGGCAAACCGTTCTTTGTGGATTTTTCTCAAGCGCGCATCCATGATTGCACAGAAAAGGATTTTGAATTTCCTGCCAGGATCTTTGATATGGATGAAGATACCTTGAGGTGCGGCGAAGTATATGATTTCTTCTCATTACCGCGGAGGGCACCCCGTAAGTTCCATTTGTTGAAGTTTGTGATGCATTATTAACGAGGTGGCTTGTAAAAGGTCGTTACCATCGGTACGGATCTGCTGTTTCATGCTCACAGTGATATATCATAAACAGGAGTTTTACATGTCATAATCTCTTTATTTCCAATCTCGCTTGTATTAAGTGGGTGTGCCGTTACGTCTCCATCCACACACAATCATTATGACATGCGCCGCTACTTGCGTATGCTCGCCTCATAAAACGCCTTCCATTGATTTTTCGGCAGGGTCCTTCAAGAACATGTTCAATCAGCACGAAACAAAATTTTTGATGAGAATTATCCTTACGCGGGCCGAATACCAGTCGCTTCAAAAGTAGGCAGCTTGTCCCACCATTCCTTATTTACAGTCGGAGTTTCTATATTGTCTTGATTGACGCCATGGATCTCGAATGCCACCGATAGCCATGTATAAAGTGACAGATTGTCAGACGTTGGGTAAGGAGGTGATATATACAAGTCCCCGCTATCATCAAGTCGCCTGAAGAAGTAATAACTAGAAGTAGCATTCGTTAGCACGGCGTACATGACACCCTCCTGTATCATTTGGCCCCAAATCTGACATTGCGTTGGATGTGTTGATGGTGAATGAGTAATCATCATTGACACACCTGACGAAGGATCTTATCCCGCTTCTGCTGAGTGACGGAACCGGCGCCACCAGCGTGATTAGTGGTGTTACTAGAAGGGGTTTCCGGCCACACATACTGGATTGCGAATCCAGGTACATACTCTGTACCGTTAGTGTTGTACCAGCCTGTGACGTCTGCAAGGATATTTTTCGTCAATACCATGGTAGTTTTCACTTCGATGACTGCTTTGGCAACGAAAGAATAGGTATCAAGTAGATTAGCCTTTCCCGGAAGGCAGGAATACATGCCAAAGTCTGTGATGTGCACTTTTTGTCCACTAGAGGAGGCAAAAAAATGAAAATTAGATTTTTGGAAATCCGGCGAAGCCCAACGTTCGAAAACGGCAGCATATACAGGCTCCTTGCCAGTCTCCTCTCTGATCTGTTTGTGAGCCAATTGATAAGCCATGATCTTGAGAACCGGAGCGAGGTTTTCTTGCTCGAATTGCGATTCGTTGTCTTTTTCGAGGTGATGACGTCGCTTGAACGGTAATGTAGTGGACGCGGGGTGGACAGTGGCTACAAACTGGCTGTTTGCCGGCACTAAGATACTCCTCAGTTCTTGCACTATTGCTCTGCGCGGATGTGCGACAAGCTGTGGTACCGGCACAATGCTTTGTAGCTTCGTATTAACTTTAAGACTTCCTTCTCTAGTTGAGGTACTTTTCGCGGTACAAATCGGTGCCGGCTTTCCGCTGAAATATCGAGCGGCTTGAAGGAGATCGAGAAGTGAGACCATTCTAGTCTCTTCGGATCCGAGTTGTACGCACAATGACATGAATGAGATTTGGAAGTTAAAAAAGAGCTGGTTGAATTTGATGATAAGGAGGAGGCGCTGCAAGCACTAGGAGTTGATGCATTTTGACAAACATTTTGAATATTTATATGTCGCTCAACCGGCACAGCTATTCGTCGATTTCCCGCACGACACAATGGTAGCCGAAATACAAGTACACAGAAATGCCGCATAGGAAAACAATTCCGCACAAAAGCTTCCTGGACAACCAGTATCGCTTGCTGAGAGCAAATCTGAACAATAAAACAATAAACAACATTGAGAAGAATAGCTTTGTCTGGTAAAGGGAGTATGACCTGACCCAGTTTGCACCTCCTTACTCAGTAGCCCGAGTTCATCCTTAGAGGAAGATAGAAAGGTTAAGCTTTTTACCTTTGAGCCCAAACAAGCTACAGCTTTCCCGGAAGACGCTTCAGAGGTAGTTCCCAGCCAGGAAAACCGAACGATACAATGGAACAAATACTTTCTGAGGGCATATGTTGTACCATTGTTGTGCTTAATGTCAGCAACAAAAGAAAACTTGAAACAAAGCTTGAGGACAATTAATACCTCTTTCGATACATCTACAGGATATGTCCAGGGAGACGGGCTACCGAAACGGATGCGAACACATATGTGTGGAATGGAATTAGGAGGTGGAGGGCACTTAGACAGCGCGAGTTGCAAATCCTCGCCGTACCCAAGCGTGAAGTGAGGTATCCGCAGACAGCTTCATAATGATACGGAAACTTTTACAGCTTCAGCAAAGCCTCGAGCATTATGAACGAACGTGGTAAGAATTCCTGACCGGTTAGTTGTCTTTATTCCTCAATTGTGCGTCTTTTGTTTTTTTCATTGTTACGTAAACTTCTGACAATTGCACATAAATGTATAATAAGCCTCAACAAACGAAACAACTACTCTCATAATCGCTGTAGCTTCTTCAGCCAATGTCCCTCTCACTCAACTTCTCTTCCAATATCCAATCACGACTTCTGAGACAGATAGCTGTGAACGAAGTTGCTTTCCAGCAGAGCGGCTCCGTCGAACTCTCACCACCGGGCGTTGTTGCCACTGTTCATGTGACTGGAAACATGAACGAGTACTTCGGATACAATGAATACTGTTTCAAAGGAAAGATTTCCTTGCCGAATGAGCCTACACCCTGTGACGTGGTCGTCAAGATTCTCTATGGTAGCGATGAAGAATTTTATTCTGAGACACTCCAGAGTTACATCCATGAAGCGAAATTCTATCAAGACCATCTATGTGGCAATAAACACCTCTATGGCAAAGGAATTCCGAAAATCTATGGATTGTATGAAACCAAGCTCACTTGGAAAGGATCTGACGTGTTCATTGATTGCGCTTGTACGATATATCAATACTATGGTTCAATGAAAGGATTGCTATGGTCGACAGGTAGTGGCCTTTCCGACTTCGGGTAAGTAGTCTTTTCATTCCTGTTGTTGAGATCTCGATGTGATTCTTTCCTCAAGCATGCAGGCTCTCAATCTTTTGCTGGACATGCACAAGAGCGGAATCACACACAATAACCTCCTCATCCTTGATACAAATATTGCATGTCTCGATGGCAAACCGTTCTTTGTGGATTTTTCTCAAGCGCGCATCCATGATTGCACAGAAAAGGATTTTGAATTTCCTGCCAGGATCTTTGATATGGATGAAGATACCTTGAGGTGCGGCGAATTATATGATTTCTTCAAAGAACTGCGGAGTGAGGTGGCACCTCGTAAGTCTCATTTGTTGAAGCTTGTGGTGCATTATTAACTAGTCGGCATGTGAAAGTTCATTACCATTGGTATGGATATGACGTAAAATATAAATGGGTGAAATCTCTCGATAGCATCTTTCAACACAAACGAAGGACGACTCATTGTTTTGATACGGAACAGCAACAGTGGGATTATGCGGTGGAAGTGTGGAAATTTCTCTGTGCTAATTGGTCTTCATATCATACCGGAAATGCCCCAGAAGTGGGTGACACATCTTTTGAGGCATACAAGGCGAGATGTGACTCAGAGATCATCTATAGTGACGATTAGTACGAATATTATATTGTTGGTGATGAAAAGTAGTTAGAAATATGAATGTTTTCTTACTAAGTACGATAGAATTGACCACAGTTGATTTGGTTTACTTTGTTAAAGCTCTGGATGGAGTCCGCCATTTGCAAAACACAGATTTGAATTCCTTTATTTAATCAATACACACCTCATAGTCAATTTACCACAGATCTCCGCCGCCGCCACCACCCGCGCGACAACCACCGTAACCACCATCGCCACCACGACTATTGATTTTGTTTGCATCAACAACCATAGTGACCTTGTAATGAACATCTTAATGGGGAAGAGTGGCGCGAGCGGGAAAGAGATCGAGACTGTTGTCAGTGGGACATTGATGATTCACGCAGACATCGGTCGAGGGAGAGGGAGCGGGCTCAGAGTTTTGGTAGAGGGAGGTACGATTGACACTCATCATGCTCCCTCGCTACTGTGGCTGTAGCCTTGTTAATGTTTCACGATGAGTCATTTCGTCAATGACAATGGGACATTTGTTGCAGCTCGAGTTGTTGACTTGCAAAAAAAAAATATTTGCTTTTTGGTTTCTACAGACGACATGTAATCTAGTTCATAACGATCACATGAATGACGCGACGTCCTTCCGCTTTTTTTTTGTAATGGGACAGCCTGAGATGAAGATGAGACGAACACCCGTCTTCTGGACAACGATCAGTTTGCACATTGCTGCTGTTTTACCAAGCACTCTTGCCTTTCTGGATCAACTGTTCCAGCCTCGAGCCTTTACAAAACGTCAGACATCATCGTCATTGTCTATCGAGATCCCAGATTTCCATGTGTTATATCGCATTGGGACTCTGTATACCTCTTGTGCGGATGTATGGTATATATGTACTGCGGAAATAAATTCCAAGTAGGCAGGGTTTAAGCTGAGTGACTGAGATCCGAATATGCAGCGAAAACATTCAGATAGGAAACCAGCTGATAAACTCGAGAATCAGATTACAGGCCATGGTGTCTTCGTCTATCCAGATTTGTCGGAAGTTTAAAGTAGCAAGGATGATTGATTGCTTGAAGAGGGGAACGTGGTAAATTACCACGCAGCCGCAGTGGTGACAACTCAGAGTATAAATCAAGTCTGTATTCTACACAAAAAATTGGTTCGAATTGCACTGGGTTAACTGGATTTAGACCGCTTCAATCCAGGTCGTGTCTGGGAAAAGATATTTTTGATAAGACGTACGCAGCCCTGATTTTCCACAAACTGTGTGTAACGTTAGCGTGAGGACACGGTAACGTCACACGAGTGTAGGAGTGTCTGAGTCTTCGCAATAGAACAGTTATACGTCCTAGTATTGGAAGAACTAACTATCGACTGCACAGTTGAGACCTTTAAATACAGTAAAACTTCCTGTACATAAGAGCAAACTAGTCATATGGTAAAACAATTAGGGATAACCGGCAAATGAGTCACGCATTGCTACATACACCCTCCAGGCATCACAATCTGCGTAAGTGATGCCTAAGAAAAAGACAGAGACAATCGGTATCCCGGGAGATAAGGAAAGGGCCAAACGGGGTCTGGCATGGCCAGAACCATGGTGGCGAGAATGGGGCAAACAAATTTCAAGTAAAGACAGGGGCTTCGAATAAAGATAGTGGGCAAGGGTAGTTGAGTGTGCGGAAAGTGAACGCTACCAGCGTGGTCTCCCTCAAGTGGAAGGGGGTGACGGTATGTCGTCGGATTTGTTAGAAGCTAACCAGTCAGGGTCCTGGTTGAAATCAAACATCTCAGTGTCAACGTCATCTCCGGGCATGGGAGTAATCGCATGAACATCACCAGGGTCACAACTTTTAGCAGGAGTCTTGGCGGAAGGCCCGGTGACATCATGCAAGGTATGACAAGGTTGATATGGATGATGGTGATGGCCCCGATGGGGAGGCGTCAGGTCAACCACCTGTCGAGAAGATGGTTCTCAGGCAGAAGTTGAGGGTGGTCCATGCGTACTTCCATTGTCAGTGGAGGCATGACGGTGCTTGGATCCGGCTTGCTTAGGAGCTGCCGCTAAACTGGATGGAAGTGTTTCCAAGGATCTAATTTGATCGTGCTTGCTCTTGCATCTCTTTTCCTCACTGTCTTTGCAGTTGCGTTCAGACTGCACATGAGGACGCATGATGGTGGCCATGATGACCTGAAGGTGCTGACTGTCAATGTCTCCATTGTTCTTGATCAATCTGATCTGTTGCAAGGGCTTATGATGCGGATTGGCCAACGATATGTCAAAAGCAGACTTGGGGATGGGGTAAAAAGGGGAATGATAGATCCTCAGATTCTCATCCCATTCAACCAGCTTGCAAGGATAAGTCCCATGCTGATTGAAGGCAAGTGCAACATCTGGATACCCGGCTAGCATGGGATGGATTTCCCAGAACTTGGGATCATTACAGCAATTGGAGTCCCATTCTAGATAGGCTTGGAACTGTCACTTGCTGAACACATAGTCAGCAGTTTTGTTATAGGGCAATTGGATACTTAATAATCCATCTGGCCTTTTGAGATCAAGTGTGTCAGGGATGGAATAATGACTGTTGGGGTGATGCCAACTCCCATGGGAATGAGCGGGGCAAGGACTATCACTGGAGGAATCATGATCCATTTTTTTGTACCTTGACAAGTGAGTTGAGAGCTTAGGGATGGAGGTTGGACCATGGTGGAGGGTCAAGACAGTGGGATGTTAGAGTGGAGAGACTGCAGGTTTTCTAGCAGAGAAGGGTGAGGTTTTATAGATGGTTGGTCTGAAAATTTTATGCCCCCTAGAAAAATTTGAGGGTCATGCAGAGGCGGATGGCCTGTACTAATCAGCAGTCCAGCCACAGTTTCAGCATTTAGGGCCTCCAGATAGGGTTGTAGTAGATTGAGGTCCTCTACCTGGTTCTTCAATAACCATGTTTCATTCCCTGACTTCCACAGTACTTTGAAAAGGAGATCTTGACCAGAGCCAAAGTGTTCAGTAATGTGATCAGCAGCCCACTCAGCAGGATGATCTTCTAGTTCTATTATCTGCTCATAAAGACACCCAGGGAAAAGTCAGTCATCATTAGGGTAGTGTATATGGAGCAAAGAAGCATGAAATACATTATGTATTCCTTGTTGTCTCATATGAGCTGGTAGGCCTACCTGGAACAAGTGGTTTCCAAAGTCCTTCTGGATTATATAAGGACCCACAAATTTGGGGATCAACTTACATGCCAAACCTTTTGGGAAATTGATATTCTTAGTTGACATATATACCAGGTCTCCTTGTACAAAAGGGACTGCCTTTTTTTCCTATTTGCCAGTCTTACTTGTTTGACTCAAGCCACCAGGATGGCATCATGCACTGCCATGATGGCAGACCTCAAGCATTGTGTGTAAACCCAGATGCCTGCATATTCATTTGGTGCTGCTACATCCCAGGACATGGCATGGGGCATGTGGCCATGGTTTAGGAAGAATGGTGAGTAGCCAGTGCTTTCCAAACAGGCTAGATTGATAGCAAATTCCACTGCAGGTAGCTTGGATACCCAATCAGTTTGAGTGGGGTTGACCCCTTGTCATATCATCTGAGTTATTGTTTGATTTGCTCTTTCTGTGGCTCCATCAGTCTGTAGATGGTATGCACTAGACATTTTTAGTTTGACTCCAATCAGGGAATGGAGGTAAGTCCAGAAGATACTACTAAAATAGCTATCTTGGTCACTAACTATTGCTCATGGTAATCCATGTCATTTGTAGACTTCTGAGAATACCAGCTCCACTATGTCCTTTGCTGAATATGTAGTTCTGCTGGGGACAAGATGGACCATTTCAGTAAGATGATCAATTATTACTGTGATGGAGTCAAATGTAGTATCACAGCTCTTGAACTTAGGTAGTGGCCTGACAAAGTCAATGCCTATGACTTTCCAAGGTTGGGTGGGTACTGTCAATGGCTATAACAGACCATATGGTTTATGATTGATTGGTTTTGAATGACTGCATGTCTGACATGTTTTGCAGTAGTTGTATACATCATGGTGAATTTCCTTCCACCAGGCATTTTCTCTAAGGTATACTAGCATTTTATTGGCACTCAGATGTGCTAATATGGAATGTGCTTCTGATATTACTATTTCTCAAACACTTCTTCCAGCCACCAAGATGTTTGGAATACACAACACCTTGTGGCCATTGGATTTTAGATAAATGAATCCTTCTTTTGTAACCTCAAAATTCTTATATTTATGAGGATGTTCTAGGATTTTTGCAAAGACAGTGTCTTCAGAATATTGACCTTTGATGCTTTCTAGTAGATCAAGTGGTTTGTGACTCCCATTTAATATCTCAACTAATGCTACTAGGGCTGAGGAAGCTATAGCTTCCAGGTGTTTTCCATGCTGGAGCAACTGTTTGTCACAAGCTGCTTCTTTGTCATCCTCAATTCTAGTGAGAGATGTTTTCTTATTGGAGGTCCTTGCTAGTATCCAAATTGTAAGTCTTTCAGTAGTGCTTTCACCCTCCTTTTGCTCCTGTGGGGTTTGACTCAAAAAGGCTCTTTTAATTTAGTAAGTGAGTCAGTCCCTTGTGATCAGTGTACCATGTAAACTTGACACCCTGCAGTATATCCTGATGCCACATCATGATCTCAATCCCTGCAAGCATCTTAATTTCATGTACTGGATAATTCTGCTGGGCTGAATTCAGCTTTGCAGAGAAAAAAGCTGCAACCTTTGCATTTTGCCAGTTGGTCCCCTGGCTTATCACACCAGTGATCCCAGTGCCACAGCCATTGGTGACCACATTTACAGATTCAGCATCTGCTCCATAAAATAGTGGATGCCAATGATGATCTTTACACTTGGTAGCCAGCTTCTTTATATCCTCAAAGGCCTGCTGATGAGTGTATTCCCAGTGAAAGGATATAGTATCACCAGTTAGACCATGTAAAACCCCCATGGGAATTTGGACTTGGTCTATATCATCTGCCAAGTAGCCTGCAGTGCCCAGGAATCCCTGCAATAGGTCCCAGTTTGTTGGTGTCTTCCACCTCACTAAGGAATCCACCTTGTCAGGATCCATTCTAATGCCATCATCACTTATTACTTGACCCAAAACCTTCATTTCCCTATAAAGGAAGTGAATTTTCTTCTCTCCTAGGTAAAGCTTTTCTTGTTGGAGTATATCAATCACACTTTTAACATGTTGCACATGATCAGAAAGAGTATTGGAGTATATTATTATGTCATCCAGATATACATCAAGAAATCTTCCTAAATGAGCTGAGAACAGGTGATTTATCAGGGCTTGGTATGTCACTGATGCATTACAGTCTCTTTGCTGGAGAATATTACTTATCATGTTTCTATTAGGAGTAGTGACTGCTGAGCAATTAATATATTCAGGAATGATCCTGATCTGCTCATAAGCATCTTGTCCATCTAAGATGGAACAATACTTTCCTCTGGCTACTCACTGTAAAATCCCATCAATGTTGGGCAAAGGTGAGGACCTCTTGATAGTATTAGCATTTCGTGCTCTCGAATCAAAAACAGTTCACATTTGAGGTGCCTCTCCTAGCTTGAGAGGCCCTGGCTTCTGTATCAAAAGCATTGGAACAATGTTGCCTAGACTAGTGACTTGCCACTGGCCACTTTGTATATAATTATCCCTCACAGTGCAAGGGGTGCCATAGATATATTTTATCAGGGTTTATTAGAGGTATTTCATGGTTGATGGCCCTAAGTGGAGGCAAAGGTGTTTCACCAGTTGTCTTACATAAGGGTAAGGCATATCTCATTAAGTTCCTTCATACTTGCTCCAGTTGGTCTTCATAAACCTGAACTGAGCAAGATGCTAATTGTGTCACACCCTCCTCTTTCATAGGCAAAGCATCAATGCTTCCTATTACAATTTGGGGGGGACTTAAACTGTAAACAACTTGGTGCTGAAACAGCCATGGAGTTTCCTAAGATCAAGTTGTATCCAGAAAGGTTTATTACATCAAAATATCATTGCTCCCAGATTGCCTGATATCTAAACTCAGCACTGGCACCAAAATTAATATGTGAGCATAATCCTTGCACTGCTAACTGCACAGAAATTGGGGTATGTAACTCTTTCTTTTCTAGTCCCAGCTGCTGAGGTCAAAGTGCTTGAAATGAAGTCTCCTAATGACCCAGAGTCCACCAAGGCACAAGCTGGTTGACCATCCACATGTACCACTATGACTAATGGTTTGGGCACTATTCAAGAAGTATCTTTTACATGGGTGGAGTTATGTTACACAGCAGGATAGATTCCTGCCTCCACCTGCTGGCTATTGAGCTCCATTTGGATGCAATGTGAGTCCATTGATCTTTCTACCTGGGGGGTAGCTGAAGAGATAGAACTCCAAAGGTCAGATAGCCCAAACAACTAGCTTAGGGTCCAAGTGTTGGCCTTCTCTCTTAGCAATTCTCTTTTGCCTCAATAGGTATTCCTTTTGTGAGAGCAGCCATTGTTTACTCATCCAATTGCTCAGGTTATATTTTTGGTTTTGCAGGCTGGCCTGATTGATTTCAGTCTGGAACCGCCTAAATTGATCATGTATTGTGTAACTGTTGGTATGTTTCCTCAATTGTTTGATTTCAAACCAATGGCCAAACCACCTTTGGTAGTCCTGCTCAGTAGCATAATAGGCACCTAATTCCAACACTTGTTCTGCATTTCAAGCCTAAGGGTCCCTCAGGGGTGATGTCCCAAATTGGGTACTGCCAGCCAGTGGGACACCTGCCCTTCTTGCCCAGAGATGGGCATACCAACCACCCACCTTGAATTAGGGGCTTCTTATAATTTTCTTAGGTAGGGCATCATCTGTATCAAATATGGTGTCTACTATTACTAATTCTTTATCTGAGATAGAGAAGACTATAAACCTTGGCCTTCATTTTAGTAGTCCATTAACTGGATCTCCTGGGTAAGGGAGTGCACTCTCCAGTATAAAGGCCAACATTTGAGACAGCTCATCATCTAGCTATAACCTTGGCCTCTCTGCTATACAAAGGAGCTCCAATTGCTCCTCAGCCTCTGTCAACTCATAAGGGTACTCCCCAAAGTCCCCAGGAGGGCCTAACCACATCTCCTCAGTCAATCCTGAGACTGGTTCCTGTAAAGGCAACCTCTGGAGGCTATGACTCAGTTACACAGCTGGCAGAGGGAGATCTAAAGTGTATTAGAATATATACTGACAATATTGTAATAACTACTCATCTGGCAGAGGGAGATCCAAAGAGAACAAGTCTGGGGATTCCCTATGCCAGGTTGGATGCTTCTGGGGCTTCTGAAGCATGGGAAACAACTGTACAGTACAACAAAACCTTAAAAACTTGAAAATTGACTAACAAACAACTGTGCAAACAAGGCAGAAAAACTCCAGACTTTAGAAGTTAGAAAGGCAAACTCCAGCTTATATAAGCAGTCTAGAAGTGGTGCTGGAGGGTCCACACTTGTCTGGATGCTAGCTAAAGAACTAGAGCACCTCAAAGGTTGAAAATAGTGTTAATAGATAGTATTGAGAAAATAGAAACAACACCATGAGAGAAGATAAAAGAAGTAAAGAAATGAATGAAAGAAGAGTGAAGAAATAAGAAGTGAAAAAAGAAAGGAAAGAAGGGAATGAGGAGTCCTCTGACATCACCCTCCCTCTAGAGTGTGGCATCTTGATGTGCTGGGTAGAAGTAGTTCTGGATGGCCTGGTCTACCTTAGAAAGAGAATAAAGACCTCTAATTGCTCAAGGAGCATTGGAATGCTGCTGATAGAATTCTCAGACCAAGGCAGAGGCATAGACATTCTCTTGTGGCTCCCAGGAAATGTCCTCAATTCCATAGCCCTTCCACTTGACCTTGAACTGAAGCTTGTTCTTAAAGAGTCAGCTGTCAAGGATCTGTTCCACTTCATACTCTTTTTGGTTGTCAACTAGAACTGGAGGTGGAGGTAGCTGTGGGCATTGACCTGGGATTGGATCTTTAGATGCTGGAGAGAATTTCACCACATTGAAGACTGGATGGAGTCGATTCATTCCATTAGGCAGCTTGAGTCGATAGGTTAGTGGGCCCACCTGCCTTAATATGGGAAAGGGTCCTAGATAGCAATGAAAGAGCTTTTGAGAAGGTTGGGTAGTAGCAATATCAGAGGCATCCAAATAGACTCAATCTCCTGACTTATACTTGGGGGCCGGAGCTTGTTCACAATTATAATAGTGGGCCATATCATTCTTTGTCTTAGCTAAAGCAGTCTTGGCTTCTTCTTGAGCTGCCTTCATCTAGTTTAAGAACTCATTGACAGCTTCATTCTCTGAAGGTCACCCACAAGGCTCAAATCCCATTCAAGGATATCGACTAGTGTCTAGAAGAAAAGGAGACATCTGAGTAGCAGCATGCATATAGTTGTTGTATTGGAACTCTGCCTCTGGTAATAAGTCATCCCAGTCATCCTGTTACTCATTGCAGAAGAGCTGGAAATACTGTTCTAGCTCCTGGTTGATATGCTTGGTTTAGCCATCAGACTGAGGATGATAGGCTATGGAAGGGTAGAGCCTGACATAGAGAAGGCAATATAGTTCTTTAGTAAACTCTGCCATAAACTAAGGTCTATGGTCAGAGATATAAGCATCTGATAGCCCATGGAGTTTCCAGACATGCTTTTGGTACAGATTAGCAGCACCCATGGCTGAGCAAGTAGTGTGTGTTGGGATAAAATGAGCATGCTTGCTACAGAGATCCACTACTACTATGATTGCATCATATCCATGAGAGTCTGGTAACTCAACAATGAAGTCTACTAAGGCCACACTCCAATGCTTAGCTGGAATGGGCAAGGGATTAAGCTGTCCCATAGGAGGCTGATGATGAGGCTTAGTTTGAAGGCACAGGTCACAGGTGGAGGTGTAGGTGCCAATATACTATGACATTTGAGGCTACTAGTAATTTAGTGAGACTAGCTCTAGTATCTTCCATCTGTTGGAATGTCCTGCAACTTAGGAATCATGATGTTGCTCCACAATCTGCCTCTGGAGGTCAAGCAGGTTAAGAACATAAATGCGCTCTCAGAAGATAAGGAGACCATTTTCCAAAGACCATTCATCAGTGTGGACAGACTTTACTCTAGTTTTTTCTTAAGCATGCAAGGCTATGGCAGTCTTGGCTACCAAATCTTCCTGGGCACCCTCCTGGTTACCTCAGTGAATGTCTCGGAGGATGCTCACCTCTTCTCCCTAGCCAACCACACCTTTCAGAGCATGGATGGCAAATAGTTCTAACTTAAAGAGTACAATATTGTTATTGTCAGTAGCTCCTGAGCCATGATCTGCTTGCCTAGAAAGTGCATCTAGTTTGCCCATGCTTCATCCGGGTTTGTGGTGCAAAGAGAAGTCAAAGTTGGCTAAATACAAGGACTATCAAGCCTGTCAGCAGTTGAGTTTCTTAGCTGTCCAAAAGTACTCTAAGTTCTTGTGATTAGTCCACATTTCAAATTTATGCCTGGCATCCTCAAGAAAATGTTGCCACTCTTCAAAGGACTAAATAATAGCTAACATTTCTTTGTCATGGATCTCATAATTTCACTCCACTGCATTGAGACTCTTGGAGTAGAAGGCCATAGGATGCTACTTACCATCCTCTCTTGACTGTTAAGAGAAGACAGCTCCAGTAGCAAAATCTAAGCTATCAGCTTCCACATGGAAGGGAGAGTCATTATCTGGGAACAAAAAGACAGGCTTTGAAGTGACTGCCTGTTTGAAAGCATTAAAGGCTGTTTGCTGTGCTGTATCCCAGTTCCAAGGAGTGTCCTTAGTGGTGAGATCAAAGAGGGGCTGGGCATGATGTGAAAAATCCTGAATAAACCTCTGGTAGAAGTTGGTAAAACCTAGAAAGGCCTGGACTTCCTTCTTATTCTTAGGCTCTGGCCACTCTACCACACCAGCCACCTTGACTGGGTCTATCTCAGCTATTCCATGAGAGATGATTAGTCCAAGATATTCAACCTTAGTCTGCTCAAACTCACACTTCTCTGGCTTAAGATAAAGTTGATGTTGGTAAAGACATTCCAGTATAATGTGTGTAATCTGAGGATGCTCCTCTAGAGTCTTAGTATAGATGAGGATATCATTAAGATATACACACACAACACCTTCTGCTATGAGGTCTTGGAAAATGTCATTCATCATGGTTTGGAAGGTGGCTGGGCTATTAGTAAGGCCAAAGAACATTACCAGAGATCCAAATCCACAATTTGTTTGGAATGCTGCCTTCCACTCATCACCTTCCTTGATGTGCACATTATTGTAGCCCCAGCAGACATCTAACTTGGTAAAATAGCATGCACCTTGGAGGTTGTTAATAAGCTCTGAAATGAGTGGTAAGGGATAGCAATTCTTTACAGTTATCACATTCAAGACTCAGTAGTCCTGAACCAGATGTAAAGATCCATCCTTCTTCTTAATGAAGAAGACTGGAGAGGCCATGGGAGACTTTGAAGGATGGATGTGACCAGAGTCTAAATTCTCTTGCAAAAAGGCATCAAGTTCATTCTGTTCTCTAGGAGAGAAGGAATAAACCTTGCAGCTAAAGGGCTCAGCATTGGGCATAAGCTCAATTGCATGGTCCCACTATTTATACTCTAGCAGGAAGTCAAATGATGCCTTAAAGAAAATATCTTCAAAGTCTTGCAGGTGATGAGGAACTGCATCTTGGAATAACTTAGGAGCAGAGTTAGCAGCAAATGCCTGAGCTAATTGCTAGGAAGTGGTTTGACTAGCTCTAATCTCTGCTACTATTGGCAGAGGTCATAAGGTAGTCACATAAATCTTATCACCTGTCTCAATAGCCTCGTCTGGAGACTCAGGGTCAGAAGTGTACCCAAATTCACTTTCACATTCCTCTTCCATCTGGGCTTCACTCACCACACCTTGAATATCCTCATAGAGGGCCTCTCTATAAGGAAATGCCAAGGGGGGAGGATCCAGTAAGTTAAGATCAGCAAAGGGGAGGTGTCCAACTTGGCAAGCCTATACCACAGCACACTCACAGGCTGACACTCTGCACTCCTTCCTAGCTTTTTAGGCACATGTGGAACAGTGTTGAGGGCAGCAGCTCATGCTCACCTTACTCTTGGCTCAGTCAATCTCTGGATTGTGATCACACAGCCAGGAGAATCCAAGTATCATGTCCTGCTTTCCCAAGCTGGTAACTGCAAAGATGGCATACTCAGAGTGAGTCTGATAATAAAGAACTAAATCTACTACTGAGTGAATGGATCTAGCTTCATTGAGTATACCATCAATGTTGTAGACTGGAATAGGGTGAGAGAGAGGCCAGATAGTGAGTTGATGTTGTTCCACATAGTTGGTGTCTAGAAAGAGCCCAGTAGCACCACTGTCCAAAAGGGCTATAATGCTCCAAGTCTGCTGAGTGTCTGTTGTTTCAATCTCTACACTTAAGCACAGAGAGTTAAGAGAGGGGGTGGAGGCAACAATATAGCAATGAGGGAGGCATCATTCCTAAGCTGGAATACAAGGGTGTCAAGCAGGAGGAGAAAAAGAGGAGGTCTGGGCTAAGGCCTTAACCAAGGGAGTACTTTGTACATCAGAGGGGGTGTTTATGGTTTCAGTCAAGGAATTGTAAATAGGAAGCAATATATTGGACAATTCTACTGATAGACATGCAAACTGATTAGCACCAAGTGGTGGAGGTGTACAACTCATCCATCACTCTACTGAAAATCCTCCCTGGCAGGATCAACAGACTCTTTCAATAGTTCTGCTACAGCCTCCCCAGGATCTGAGGACTCATCTAGAGGTTCTGGTACAGACTGTATGTCAGGAAAAGGGTTTCCCTGAGTGTCTTTGGCAGCTAGAAGCTGGAGAAGGAGCTCTTCCTGCTCTAAGGCTGAGAGGTAGTGCACCTTGAACCCCTGAGGGCAATATTGAGCAAAGTGGCCAGGCTTTTCACAGTGGCAGTAGAGGAGAGGAAGTGATGAGTGTTGATGAGAGACATTAACATTCATTGGAACTCTAAGAGGAAATGAACATGCTGTAGGCACCTGAGCAGGAGGTGGAGTGTGAGAGAGAAAGAGAGGCTAAAGAGGAGAATGAACAGAAAGAGAGGTGTGTGAGGTGGAATGATGGGCAGTTCTATGGTGGAGCTCACATCATAACTCCATGAGCTGCCACTAATCATGTGCTACTTGATACCAAGACTTGATACTTGTGTTATCCAGTTGTCCCTCAGCCATGCTGTCAATATGATCCATAAGAGAGAGAAGAAGGCCATCTCAAAAAGTGAGACAGAGCTGAAGACCATCAGGATAGGAGGCCTGTTTAGCTAGAGTTCTGAAGGAGTCAATATACTCATCTAAGGTCTGCTTTCCCTATCCATATTGATGAAGATCTCAAAGAGTAAGGGCTGCTACCTTAGCAGGGTCCAAGGGAAAGAACTCTGTCCAAAACTCCTTCTCAAACTGACCCCAACTTCTAAAACTCTCTACTCCTCCAGGACATTGAAAGACTTGTAGTGCATATGTCAAAGCTTGCCCAGACTTTATATAGGAAAGAACCCAGGCAATCTTGAGAGCATCAAAGGGAAAGGCCTCACCACTGAGCTGAATATAGGTGATACAAGACTGCAGGAAGTGCTCACCTATGGCTCAGTCATCATTGAATGCATCTGGGAGTGCTGGGTGAGGAATATTGGCATGAGCTGGGGAGGAGGCCCCAAGGTGAGGGGCTGGGGGTGTGTCAGCCCTAACTGGAGGTATCTAGAGAGGAGTGGGAGTAAGAGGGAGGTGCTCTAAGAGGGCCTACAGGGAATGGGAAATGATGTCTGTGGCTTGATATAATTTAGCAAGTTCAATAGTGTGAAGGGTTAGAGAAGCTTGAGTAGTCTGCACTTGAGTCTCTAGAGCAAGCAAGTGACCTCAGGCATCATTCTGAGGGGCAAAAGCATCCAGGAAAGTATCTGAGGAGGCTAGTTGGGTCATAGAAGCAACAGAGGGGCAGGGAGTAATCCAGTAGGAGAAAGACCTAAAGGAGCAAGAAAGGGCTCAAGCAGGCTGAAGGGAGCTCCCAGACCAAAATATAAAGACTTGTTCTGCTGTAAGGATGACCTCTGGAGGCTATGACTCAGTTACACAGCTGGCAGAGGGAGATCTAAAGTGTATTAGAATATATACTGACAATATTGTAATAACTACTCATCTGGCAGAGGGAGATCCAAAGAGAACAAGTCTGGGGATTTTTTATACCAGGTTGGATGCTTCTGGGGCTTTTGAAGCATGGGAAACAACTGTACAGTACAACAAAACCTTAAAAACTTGAAAATTGACTAACCAAACAACTGTGCAAACAAGGCAGAAAAACTCTGGACTTTAGAAGTCAGAAAGGCAAACTCCGGCTTATATAAGCAGTCTAGAAGTGGTGCTGGAGGGTCCACACTTGTCTGGATGCTAGCTAAAGAACTAGAGCACCTCAAAGGTTGAAAATAATGTTAATAGATAGTATTGAAAGAATAGAAACAACACCATAAGAGAAGATAGAAGAAGTAAGAAAATGAATGAAAGGAGAGTGAAGGAATAAGAAGTGAAAGAAGAAAGGAATGAAGGGAATGAGGAGTCCCCTGACAGTTCTAGAGCATGTATGGTGGAGGAATAGGATGCTCTGGGTGGAATGCCTTGCTCCATTGCTTGGAGCAGTTTGCACAGTGAACAATGGTCCATCTCCCCATCTGCCTGGGGGAGATCTTCAATTGTAAGATTGGAGGAGGCTATTTGTAGGCTTGGTGGGCCTGTAGAGTAAGCATCACTAGGTATATCATTCATTTGATTCCAAAGTGCTACTGCATTGATGAAAAGCTCAGTAGTTTCCTCAAGGCTGGATAAATACAAGTGTTCTATTTCATTTAGGTCCATTGACAATCCAAAAGTGCTTAGGCCTGGGGGTTTACCTTGGGCCTCCTTCAAGGATTTACCAGAATGAGCCTGGGGGCAGTTTTAGGCAAGATGCCCTTCCTTTTTGCAATGGAAGCACTTGTTAGCTACATACAGCATTGATTCTTCCTCTTTGGTCAGAGTGGATTTGAAAGTGTCAACAGCTGTGGAGCATTGATGGAAATGATTGGGTGTGGCTCATTTCCGTTCTCCCTCACCAACATGAACAGATGACAACTGAGGTACATTATTAATCTTCTTCCCAAATGGTGGAACTGTCCACCTACTGCAGTTGTTATGATTGTACTGCCTTGTTTGTCATTCTAATTGAAGGCCCCAGTGGGAGTGGGGTCCTGGGGGAGTATGAGGAGCTTGTTCCCTCCAAGCTTCCTCAACATCTACATTCTCAGCCATTTCTTAATATTCGGCCTTGCAAATCAGTTCTTTCCACCCAAACTATTCAGGATTTAGGTAAGCATGAAGTAAAGATTTATGGATTGAGGGCCTAAACCCATTGAACAGCTTAATTATACAGGAACAATGACTGTCTGACCTGACTATGGTGAATAACTTATCTAAGTCAGCCACATAATCTTTGACAAAGCAATTCCTCTGTTCCATTCTGTTAAAGCAGATGTGTTGTTAATTCTGATAGTCTATCTGTCAGATTTCACTGAGTCAGGGGCTTTCTGGGAAAGCAATGCCCTTACAAGGCAGACTTGATTTATGGATACCTGGGTATCTGGGGCTCTGGGGCTAAGGCTCCAGGGTTCAAGACATGGACAGGGGGGGTGGTCCTGGGGGAACAAGACTTGATCCAGGGCTTTGGGTGTTTTGTAGAGACTGGGAGTTGGTGGGGGTTGAGTTGGAACCAGAGGTTCTAAGACAAGACCTAGTTAGCAAATTATGAGTCACGAAGTGCATACCAAACTTAGAGCATGCAATTATTCTGGCATGCTAGTCAAAGCATGCTAGTCAGTGCATACCAGTCAAACAAAAGGGCACGCAACAATTCAGGTAATATCAAGACTAACGAATACAATGGTGAACTATGCTATAAGTACTATGGGGTTGGGTCTCAGGGTTCTGGGGTGTCTGGGATGGTTTCTGGGAGGCATTGAGTAATGGGCTGGGACTGCATACTTGGATCATGCATGTGGGGTGCATGATCAATTGGCATAGGGGGGCTGTGATGCATGATGGCTGAAAGCAGGTAGCGTGATCCAACGGTTGATGGCGGTCGATCCTGGGGTCTGTGGTACAGAGTTCCCGGGGAGGTTGGCTAATGGTGGTTATGATGCAAGTTGATGGTGGCATTGGTAGTTGTGGGGGTGGGGCATGTTGCAGAGTTGATGAAAGAGGGTCCTAGGTGGGGTTCTGAGACTGTCCTGGGGGACTCCAGAGGGAGGTCATGACATTACCCCCCCCTCAGCACTGAGACCCTCCGAGGCATGTGTAACTGGTGGTTTGGTCCGGGGTCCAATCGTGGGATCCAGCACCTGACCTGCTACATATTTAAAAAAAAATTTTTACCATTAACTCAACCATGTCGCATATGCCAACACATTCTCCAACACCCCTGGCTACTAACAAAGTGGCCTCTCTGATCGTGTGGGAGGCCCAGGACATGCATGTAGCTATGCTCACTCAATGTGAGTGTTGCCATGTCATTTGTTTATTACAACTGACTTTTCTTTTCCAGAATAATGCAATAATCCTGCTCCAGAGGTGGGTCCCAGCCAGCCTCCAGAGCCTGCTCCCAATGTAGGCCCCAGTGTCCTTCTGGAGCCCCATCCAAGTTGCCTCACGCCTACCTTTGCATAGAAGACTGTCCCTCCTCCTCATCCACAACTCCCTCCCCATCTTAGGCTATCTGCCTCCCATTTCTGTCATTCTGGGATGGCAATAGGAGCTATTTTAGAGGTCTTGGAGAGCTGTCATGTTGCATGGGCAGATGTAACACAGAAGCAATTTAGGGAGGCCCTGGAAAGGCTCTGGGGTCTGCCTGCTTATGCCTGGTGTATGAGCAATGGATCAGTGAGTGGTCTCCTATTTTGAGTCTCTTTACTGATTTTGGCGCAGTGCAAGCACTGCACCCAGTGATGGGTCCCCTGTCTGTTCAAGGTCCCGGGCCTCTTGTCCCACCAGGATATGGCTGTATATGAGGCGTGCCGCCTCAACCATGAGTGGTGTTCTGTGTTGGTGCTGTAGAGGGCATGCTGCATTTCTTGGGAGCAAGAGTGGCTGCTGGGGGGAATCACCCAGAGGATGGGAGTTAAGGAGTGGGATTGGGTGGTAGAGCCAGTGGGAGAGGCATCCGTGGAGGCATCAGGTGAGGGTTCGGGGGACCGGAGGGCTGACTGGGTGGGGGGCTGGCAGTCACAAGGGCCTTGGAGGGCATCCGGACAAAGGGAAGAGGCAGGCGTCACTCAGTCCCTCTCTGGGGCCTTTTAAGAGGGCGCATCTGCCCTCGTCTCCATCTCTGTCAGTGCGCCTTTCTCTGGCAACTTTTTCCCCCTTATCTGAGTGGCTACTGGGCATCTAGGCAAGGGGGGAGGGGGAGGAGTGCGAGGAGGGGGCAAGGGAGGAGGCAGTGCACTAGAGGGGGCTGGAGGAGAATTATGAGGTAGCCATCCCAGAGCTGGGAGAGGTGAGAGTCAGTATTCAGGCAGGGTTCCCAGGTCCGGATTTGTTGAGTCCGGGGCTGGTTGAGGCCCTGCATGAGGATGCGGTCATTGGGCATATGGCCTCCCTTAGTGAGTGATGCCTTTTTGTGGTTGGGTCAGTACTGATGTTCCCAGGTTAGGCCCAGGAGCATTGCCTGCTCCTAGATGGGGCTGCCGTGGCACTCTCATCCCTGCGAGAGGGGTTGCCAACAGAGGCGAGGAATCCTGGGGTGGAGCACGGCCTAGACCTGCTGAGGAGACTGGTGATGGCTTACTGCCAGAGGAATGTCCTGGCCCTGGGGTTGTGGTTTGAGTGGATCCTGGATGAGAGGAGGTATGGTGGGAGCACAGTCCGGAGAGGGTGGGGGAGAGTTTCTGGGGCTGGCCGAAGAGGGGGGAAAGGTGAGGGTTGTTCAGGGTTTCTTGCTACTGTCCATAGGTTAGGTGAGGGTAGTTTGGGGCCCCAGCTCTAGAGGCCCCCATTTTCTTATCACTGTCTATCATTTAGTGTATGTGTATTGCCATTCCTTGTAGATTAGTGTATATGTAGGATGTATATAACTTGTCTCCCAGAGTTGAAAGACAGTGTAAGTAAGGAGGTAGAAAAACTAGAAAAGCACTTTGCCCAGGCTCTGGGGTGCTACTGTGGAGAAGAACTAAAAGGGAGGTAAGGTTTTAAAGAGGGGAAACAGAAGGTATACATGGGAGTTGAATCCCTACTAAACCCAGAGGCAGGGGTTATGCCCGCTACTGCCATCTGTGAGTCTTGCTCCCCAGAGGGTCAGTTTCCAGGTGACATTGCTGGAAGTCCCAGAGTTTGTCAAGGGCACCGTCGAGGTTTTGGCGCAGTTCTCAAGTGTTGTCCTTTGGGCCATATCCATGCCATTGTATAAGGAAGTGGGGTTGTCCACGAATGTTCCAGGAGTTGAGGATGTCTTTGACCTTATAGTGGTACTCGTCCTCAACCTCGACCAGGGGAGGGGGTTTGGGGCATTACTCAGGAAAGGGGTCTGGGAGGTGTCTTTCTAGGAGGTGGACGTGAAACACCAGGTGCAGACCTTTTAGTCCTAGAGAGAGCTCGATCTTGTAGGTGTGGAATGAAACTTTTTTTAAGACCTTGAATGGGCCAAGGCACTTGTGATCGAGCTTTGGGGAGGGCCGGTGGGTGTAGAGGTGGTGTCGATCTAACCATACCTTTGTCCCAGGGGCTCAGTTGGGGGTGTCTTCTCATTTCCAATTGACATATTTCACATAGGCCCAGTTTGCAGTGTTGATTTCCTCCTGGAGGAACACATGAGGAGACTGAAGATCCTGGGTGACCTTGTGAGTGGCATGCAATGGGATGTCCTGAAGCAAGAACATTAGTTGGGGGTGATATCTTTTGTTGGCAAAGAAGGGGGTCACCCTAGTGGCAGAGTGCGGTGTGTTGTTATAGGTGAATTTGGCCAGAGGAAGCTCGGTGCGCCAATCATCCTGTAGGTAGTTAACATACAGCCAGAAGTACTGCTCAAGAGACTAGTTAACTCTTTTGGTTTGACTATTGGTTTCAGGGTGGTAGGCAGTGGAGAGACTGGCTTTTACTTCAAGGGCCTTACATAGAGAAGTCCAAAATTTGGACACAAAGAGTGGGCCCCAGTCAGAGACAATGTCATCCAGGAGTCTGTGTTTGGCAAAGACATGCTCAAGGAATAGCTGGGCAAAGTCCAGGGCAGTGTCCATGGTGTGGCAGGGTAGGAAGATGCCCTGCTTGGTTAGCCTACACATAACGACAAGGATGGCATCAAACCCTTTTAATTCTGGAAGTTTGACAATATGATCCAGAGATATGGAGGACTAGGGGCATTGTTCAACTGGCAGGGATTTCAGGAGCTTGTAGGGTCAGTGTTGGGGGACCTTGGCCCAGAGGCAGGATTCACATGATTGAATGTAGTGGGTCACGTCCTTCCTTAACTCTGGCCAAAAGTAAGCCCAGAAGATAAGCTGGAGGGTCTTATGTATCCCAGAGTGTTCCCAGAGCTTGTAGTCATGGTGTTGGTGGAGAATATTGTAGCGGAGTCAGGCATGATCTGGGACATAGATGCAGCTGTTCCGGAGGAGGACTTTTTCATTGGGGGATAAAGAGAAGGCAGGATCCCGGTTGGTTCAATCAGAGGGGTTACAAGGGTTATGGTTGATGAAATACTTGTCCCAGGGGGCATGGCATATCTAGCTCAGGATTCCTTCATCATTCAAAATCAGTATGGCATTCAGATGTTCGGAGGGGATCACCATGCAATAATTAAATGCATTGTGTTCCACCTCAAACGATTTCTTGGGGTAGATGTCCGGTTGTTGGGTAAGGGCATCAGATTTAGCTCCAAGTCATTCTAGACAGTACTGGATCATGAAGTTGTACTCCAAGAGGATTTTGGACCATCGGGCCTGCTGTCAGCTGAGTTGCTTGGTCATGGTAAAGTACTGCAGGTTGTTGTGATCCAAGTAGACCTGGATCTGGTGTTGGGCTTCCTTGAGGTAGGCTTGCCATTGTTTGAAGGCTTTGATGATGGCGAGGAGCTCCTTGTTGTAGATATCATAATTGAGCTCAGCATCAATCATGGACTGGGTGTAGAAGGTGACTGGCCAGGGCTCCCCACCATTGGCTTCTATCTGTGAAAGGATCCTGGCAATAGCATAGTTGGAAGCATTGCATTCTAGGATAATCAAAAGAGCAGGGTCGTAGTGTCAGAGTACAGGAGCAGTGGTGAAGGCCTCCTTGAGTAGGTTAAAGACACTCTGGCACCTACTATCCCAGTTCCATGCCACATCCTTGCATATGAGCCAGTTGAGGGATTTTGTAATACCAGAGTAGTTATCTATAAACCTCCAGTAGAAATTAACAAAACCCAAGAAGGACTGTACTTCCTTGATGTTCTGGGGTTGCGGCCAGTTGATGATGGCCTCAACCTTGTGGGGGTCCATGCAAATGCCCTCCAGGGATATAATGATGCCAAGATACTCAACCTCTTCCATGTGGAATGAGCACTTCTTGGGTTTGGCATGGAGGTTGTGCTCCTAGAGGCATCTCAGGACCTGCCGGACATGCTTCCAGTGATCCTCCTTCAAGTCAGAGTAGATGAGGATGTCATTTAGGTAAACAATTACAAAGACATTGCTCATGTTGTGGAAGATGTCATTCATGAAGTATTGGAATGTGGCGGGGGAGTTAGTCATTCTGAAAGGCATTACAAGGTATTCAAATAGACCATACTGCATGCAGAACGCAGTTTTCCACTCATGTCCTGGGGTGATATGGACATTGTTGTAGCCAGAGCAGAGGTCAATTTTTGTATAAACCTTGGCACTGCAGAGTCAGTCAACCAGATTGCCAATGAGCGGGAGCAGGTAGCAGTTCTTCTTGGTGATCTTATTGAGTCTCCAGTAGTTGATGCAAAGTCAGAGCAAACCGTCCTTCTTCTTAGCGAATAGAACCAGAGCTCCGGTGGCAGAGGTGGAGGGTCAGATGAATCCCTTTCCAAGCATTTCATCAAGGTAGTCTTTGAGGGCCCAGAGCTTGACTTCCAACATGTTGTAGACCTTACCAAAAGGGGGGCTGGCTCCATCCTTGAGGTTGATCATATGATTGTAGGGGCAGTGGGGAGGAATTTCCTTAGCATTGCCTTTGGAGAATACGTCAGTGAATTCATGATACTCCAGGGGGACTACTTCTCGGAGAATCTGTTCTTTGGTTTTCTTTTCCGGAGGGATAGTGTCTCCTCGTAAGTGTTCTTTCAGGGGAGAAGGCAAGGTATGCAGCTGAAACATGGGAGCTCCGTCCCTCATGAGATGGGCGAAGGGGGCAGCTCCAATGATCCTAATGTTGAATGTATTCAGGTTGATTGGAGTCGCGGATGCATTGGCTGAAGTGGGTATGGCATGTGTTTAGGACCGGTCCAAGTAGTTTGGCCCTTTGTGTCTGTTCTGAGGGATGTTTGGGAGTCAAGCGGGGGCCTTGCAAGTTTGGATGGGTGTTGGTGGAAGATGGCTGGGGGGCACGGCAGCTGCTTCAGGGGTGTGGGGCGCCAGGTTGCTTCCCAGGGCCTGGAGGTGCACGGTGATCAGGAAGTGGTCTTTGGGTCCCGGAAAGGTCATTGTGAGCATTCTCCAATTGATGTTTGGGTTCATGCTATGTAGCCAGGGTAGTCCCAGCACCATCAGAGTTGATATATAGAGTTGTGTGACCAGAAAGTTGGAAGTGAATTCATAGCTATTGTCCAAGGTCACGCATCCCAAGTGAGACCTTAGGATGGGGCCGGAGGAGGAGGGGGTGCCATCAAGGCATTGCAAGCTAAGAGGTTGGTTGAGGGGGTCATGGGGAAGGTCAAGGGCATTACTAATGAAAACTCTGGTAGCTCTGCTGTTGATGAGGGCCAATATCAGTCCTGGAGCACTGTCCAGCCTGGCATTGATGACAAAGGATTGGGATGAGCAAGATTGGAGCCCAGAGAGTAGTGGGGGTTCATTCAGGGAGTTCCTTGGAGTTGGTTCTAGAGAGTGCAGGATATTAAAGGGGAGTTGCTGGTTGTTGGGCATCAGCTTCCAGGTCAGGCGGAGGGTGAGATGTCACCAGTCAATGCGGGTGTTGGTGTCCTGGAGCCATGGAAGCCCCAAGACTAGGGGTGCAGAGGAGTGTAGTTTGGTAATCAACATCTGGAGGGTGTGAGTCTGTTTGTTGGCAAAAGTAATGGGCATATGCATGAAGTGAGTGACATTTCCTGCCATAGAGGCATCCCTATCAAAGAGGCAGAGCTACACCGGGACTAGGAGTCATTGAGCGGGTTCCAGGGTGAGGGTAGACTATATTTTGTCAATGAAATTGTCTGTGGTGCCACTGTCAATGAGGGTGTTAAGGGGAGTTCCAGAGGGAATGAGGCGGGTTTTGAGGAGGAGGGAGTGCAAAGAGTGGGAGGGTAGGTAAGCTGTGAGGATGTCCTATGTGAGTATCATGGAACAGAGATGCGAGACTAGGGTGGAGAAGACGTCGGGGTCGATTCCGTGATTTAGAGTGTCTTTCGGATCTAAATCACCAAGTTGTTTTCCAAATATTTGTAGGTGGTGTCCTCCTCTTCAAAGGTCCAGGTGGTGTATTCTATGACCTGTCATTGGAGACACTTGGAGATGAAGTGGTCTTTCTCACCACAGAGTATGCAAACTCCTTCTCTCCTTCATCGTTCCTGCATATCCTTCAGGACCTCAATCCAGGGTTGTCCCTTTCTCAGGAGCCGGTTGGCCTGGAGGGCCTCTTCATCCTGTTTGTCAGTGAAGTCTGGTCCCTCAAAGTTTTCCAGGGGTTCCTTGGGGCTTGGTAGATTGTCCAGGTTATTGGCAATCATGGCGGCATTGAGTCGGGCCTGGGGGCGGGTGCTGCTACTGGGGTTAGCATTGGGTGAGCCATGACTTACTGGGGGTTTGTTGCCAGGGAACACAGGAGGGTCATTGCTTTGGGTTTGGGAGTTGAGGTTTTTGCCAGAGAACCATAGGGTTCCTCCCCTAGGGTTTTAGGGAGTTCAGGAGTTCGAGTACTTGCTGCAGTCTTCCCAATATCATTGGTCAATTTGCATGACAAGGGCCTTGTATCTATCATAGGAGGGTTGTTTTGGGGCAAGTCAGAGGACATCCTTGATATATTGGGCCAGTGCACGGTGGAGGGCATACCAGAGGGTGCTGTAATTCCAACCTGTCTCGTAAGCTTCTTTTTCAAAACATATGATGAAGGTGGTGAAGCATTCTTTGGAGCGCATCTAAAGGTTAAAGAGGTTGTCTTCAGCCTTAGCCATGGTATTGTAGATCCCGAACTTCCCGGAGAACTTGTCAATGAAGGCTTGCCAGTGAGAGAGTGCCAGGTTGTTGGGGTTGAACTGGATGAGGGCAGTGTAGTAGTTAAAGGCAATTCCTTGGAGGTATGAGGCAGTGAAGGCCATCCGGGAGCTATCAACCTAAAAAGTGAGTGGCTTTGCCTGAAATGTATTAAGATATTGGGTGAGGAATGTATGCCATTTTCAGGGGTCCCAGCCCATGAATGCATTGGGTTTTTGAATGTCCAGACGCCCTTCATAGATGAGGGCATCGCGAATGTTATCAAGTCCAGTGTCATTGTGGAGAGGGGGGCTGGCATTATAGTAGTAGTAGTAGTAGTTACCCCCTCCTCCTTGTGGAGGAAAGGCACCAAGGGTGGGGCCCCACCCACTGGGAGGGCCTCCTCCAGGCAGCTCACCTGGAGGTTCATTCCTAGGAGGTCCATTGTCCCAAGAGGGTTTGTTCTGACTGGGGGGAGGCCCAAGTCTCCATATAGGTAGTGGCAGAGAGGGCCAATGTGAGTTCAGTAGTGTCGAGTCAGTTTGAGGAGGGTTGGGTGCTGGGTTGGGTGCCAGGTTGGGTACCAGGTTGCGTGGAGGACATTCAATCTGGGAGAGGTCATGCTTGCATTGGAGGTCGTGGGGGGTTCCATAGGTCAAAGTGAGGTGGCAGGTTGCGGCAAAAGCTGGATTCCAGGCAGACATAGGGGGCTATGCCCAGGTGAGGTGGTGGTCAGGTAGTGTCAAGGGAGATAGTTATAGTTGAGAAGTTCCTGGAGTTGGGGGGCAGGGTGCTGGTAGCCATAATAGGGGGTGGGTGCAAAGGGGCCCTCACTGAGGGGTACCAGGCAAGGTCCACTGGGAACTGGTGAGGTTTTTGGTAGGCCCCCGGAGAAGCTCTGGTATGAGGGGACCTCTATGGGTCATGCCATGGCTAGGTTGGGCAGGGAGGCCTGGCTGGCCGAGGGCCCCAGATCATGGAGGGATGGGTCAGGGGCCTAGTGGTGGTGGAGATATTGTGATTCGTATGGGAGGGGTGGGTAGGCAGGGCAGGGAGTCTGCACGGAGTAATGATTTGGGACCGGATGCCTATAAGGGTTGGTCTGGTAGCCCATGGAGTAGTAGGTGTAAGTATATGTAGCCATCAAGAATGGTGTAAGGAGGAAGTCTTGATATTATGTCAGGTTCTGCTGAGTTGGGGGCTTTCTGGGAAAGCAACACCCTTATGAGGTGAACTTGATCTATGGATACCCAGGTGTCTAGGGCTCCAGGGCTAAGGCTCTGGGGTTCAAGACACAGACAGGGGGGGTAGTCCTGGGGGAATGTGACTTGATCCAGGGCTTCAGGTATTTTGTAGAAACTGAGAATTGGTGCGGGTTGAGTCAGAATTAGAGATTCTAAGACAAGACCCAGTTAGCAAATTATGAGTCGTAAAGTGCATACCAAACTTAGAGCATGCAATTATTCTGGCATGCCAGTCAAAGCATGCCAGTCAGTGTGTACCAGTTAAACAAAAGGGCATGCAACAAGAGTCAAATGATGCCTTAGAGAAAACATCTTCAAAGTCTTGCAGATGATGAAGAACTACTTCTTGAAATAATTTAGGAGCAGAATTAGCAGCAAATGCCTGAGCTAATCACTGGGAAGTGGTTTGGCTAGCTTTAATCTCTGCTACCATTGGTGGAGGTCATAAGGTAGTCATATAGATTCTATTACCTGTCTTAATAGCCTTGTTTGGAGACTTAAGGTCAGGAGTGCACCTAAATTCACCTTCACATCCCTCTTCCATCTGGGCCTCACTCACCACACCTTGAACATCCTCATAGAGAGCCTCTCTATAAGAGAATGCTAAGGGGGGAGGATCTAGCAGGTCAAGATTAGTAAAGGAAAGATGCCCCACTCGGCAAGCCCATATTGCAGCACACTCATGGGCTGACACTCTGCGCTCCTTCCTAGCTTCCTGAGCATATGTGTAATAGTGTCGAGGGCAGCAACTCATGCTCACCTTATCCTTAGCCCAGTCAATCTCTGGATTATAGTCACATAGCCAGGAGAATCCAAGTATCATGTTCTGCTTTCCTAAGCTAGTAATTGCAAAGATGGCACACTCAGAGTGGGTCTGATAATGAAGGACTAAATCCACTATGAATCAAATGGATCTAGCTTCATTGAGTGTACCATCAATGTTGTAGACTGGAATAGGGCGAGAGAGAGGCTGGGTAGTGAGTTGATGTTGTTTCACATAATTGGTGTCCAGAAAGAGCCCAGTAGCACCACTGTTCAAGAGAGCTACAACATTCCAAGTCTGCTGAGTATCTGTTGTCTCTATCTCTACACTTAGACACAGAGAGTTGGGAGAAGGAGTGAAGGCAGCAATATAGCAATAAGGAAGGCATCATTCCCAAGCTGGAACATGAGGGCATCGAGCAGGAGGAGAAAAAGAGGAGGTCTGGGCTGAGGCTTTAACCAAGGGGGTACTTTGTATGTCGGAGGGGGTGTTTATAGTTTCAGTTGAAGAATCATGAATAGGGAGCAATATATTGGATGATTCTATAGATAGACATGCAAACTGGTTAGCACCAAGCAGCAGAGGCATATAACTCATCTGTCACTCTACTGAAAACCCTCTCTAGCAGAACCAACAGACTTCTTCAACAGTTCTGCTACAGCCTCCTCAGAACCTGAGAACTCATCCAGAGGTTTTGGTACAGGCTGTATATCAGGAGAAGGGTTTCTCTGGGCATCTCTGGCAGCCAAAAGCTGGAGAAGGAGCTCTTCCTACTCTAAGGCTGAAAGGTAGTGCACCTCCAACTCCTAAGGGCAATATCAAGCAAAGTGGCCAAGCTTGCTACAGTGGCAGCAGAGGAGAGGAAGTGGGGAGTATTGACAAGAAGCATCAACATCCATTGGAACTCCAAGAGGAAGTGAACATGCTGTAGGTGCCTGAGCAGGAGGTGGAGCATGAGAGGGAAAGAGAGGCTGAAGATGAAGAGGAGAATGAATAGAGGGAGAGGCATGGAAGGTGGAATGAGTAGTTCCACAGTGGAGCTCACATCATAACTCCATGAGCTGCTACTGATTACATGCTACCTGATATCAAGACTCAATACTTGTGTCATCTGGTTGTCCCTTAGCCATGCTGTCAATATGGTCCATGAGAGAGGGAAGAAGGCCATCTCAAAAAGTGAGATAGAGCTAAAAACCATCAGGATAGGAGGCCTGTTCAGCTAGAGCTCTGAAGGAATCAATATACTTATCTAAGGTCCACTTTCTCTGTCCATATTAATGAGGATCTCAAAGAATAAGGGCTGCTACCTTAGCAGGGTCCAAGGAAAAAAACTCTGTCTGAAACTCCTTCTCAAACTGACTCCAACTTCCAAAACTCTCTACTCCTCCAAGGCATCAAAAAACTTGTAATGCATATGTGGAAGCTCATCCAGACTTCATGTAGAAGAGAACCCAGGCAATCTTGAGAGCATCAGAGGGAAAGGCTTCACCACTGAGCTGGATATATAGGTGATACAAGACTGCAGAAAATGCTCATCCATGGCTCGATTACCATTGAATGCATCTGGGAGGGAATATTGGCATGAGCTAGGGAGAAGGCCCCAAGGTGAGGGGCTGGAGGTGTGTCAGCCCTAACTGGAGGTGTCTGGAGAGGAGTAGGAGTGAGAGGGAGGCACTCTAAGAGGGCCTAGAGGGAATGGGAGATGGTGTCTGTAGCTTGATGTAATCCAGCAAGTTCAGTAGTGTAGAGGGTGAGGGAAGCTTGAGTAGTCTGCACCTGAGTCTCCAGAGCAAGCAAGCAACCCCAGGCATCATCCTGAGGGGCAGAAGCATCCAGGGAAGTGTCTGAGGGGGCTGGTTGAGTCATAGAAGCAACAGAGGAGCAGGGAGTAATTCAGTGGGGGAGAGACCTAAAGAGGCAAGAGAGGGCTCAAGCAGGCTGAAGGGGGCTCCCAGACTGAAATGTAGAGACTTGTTCTGCTGTAAGGGCAACTTCTGGAGGCTATGGCTTAGTCACACAGCTGGCAGAGGGAGATCCAAAGTGTATTAGAATAGGTACTGACAATATTATAATAACTACTCACCTGGCAGAGGGAGATCCAAAGAGAACAAGTCTGGGGATTCCCTATGCCAGGTTGAATGCTTCTGGGGCTTCTGAAGTGTGGGAAACAACTGTACAGTACAACAGAACCTTAACGAAGTGTGGGAAACAACTGTACAGTACAACAAAACCTTAAAAACTTGAAAATTGACTAATAAAACAACAGTGCAAACAAGGCAGGAAAACTCCAGACTTTAGAAGTCAGAAAGGCAAACTCCGGCTTACATAAGCAGCCTGAAAGCAGTGCTGGAGGGTCCACACTTGTCTGGATGATAGCTAAAGAACTAGAGCACCTTAAAGGTTGAAAATAATGTTAATAGATAGTCTTGAGAGAATAGAAACAACACCATGAGAAAAGATAGAAGAAGTAAAGAAAGAAGTGAAAGAAGAAAGAAAGGAAGGAAATGAGGAGTCCCCTGACATGGTGGGAGTGCTCTCAATGGAAGTGAGGCTAGACTCTAACAAGTTATTCATTTTAGTTGGCTCTACTGGGCTGTCCAAGAATGGGTTGTGCTTGGTGCCTGTCTTTGCAGTTTGCTCAACTGCGGTATTAACCGATTTGGCCAAGCAGAGATGTGTTCTGTATGCCATAGATGTTAGCAACAAGATTTTTTTGGAATTACTCACATAGGTGGTGGTTCTGGTTGATCAGACCGGAGATGTCCAGCAACAAGAGTAAGGTACGGTAGAAAGTTTTTGGAACTAGGAGTTGAGTTGTTCAAAAGATGTAATGTTAGTGTGAGGACACGGTAATGTCACACGAGTGTAGGAGTGTCTGAGTCTTCGCAATAGAACAGTTATACATCCTAGTATTGGAAGAACTAACTATCTACTGCACAGTTGAGACCTTTAAATACAGTAAAACTTCCTGTACATAAGAGCAAACTAGTCATACGGTAAAACAATTAGGGATAACCGGCAAATGAGTCACGCATCGCTACACTGTGGCACTGCTTGGCACGTGGCCTTGGCGCAGTCTGTTGAGAACGCGGAGATTGACAATCAACTTGAACACAGGTTCAACTGCGCACACATTCTCCACATAACCCTCTGCCCTTGAAACTCTAACCAAATCTCAGCTAAGACATTCTAAAAAACACAACTGAACTCGATATACGTCTCACCCACGAGCTGGTCGCCAGCAGCACAACACTTGTCACACACTGATTTAGACCTTCAACATGGGCGTTCTTGACAGGGATATCAGACCTCGCAACACGTGTTTCGCCCTCAGGAAAGACTAAAACATCAGCAGCAGGAATAGGGAATGGGCATGGTATGGTATTCAATGACAACATAAGTTTCCTGTTCGGTTTTTTCTCAGGTCTTCCATTTTTCCGTGATATTTCTCTTCGCGTCCGTGCCTCGTCGGCGTCCCTCTGCCGTGAACGTTGACACTGCGAATTCTTTTCCATTCTACTGCTTTACGTAATCATGTTGTTCTTTGGATGGCACGACGATGGGCTCGACTGGCGGTGAACTCGTCCTCCTGCTCATCCTCCCGCTTCTTTGGGTTCCTTGGATATGGGTTCATACTTCGACACCCACCAAACTCCAATACTGAAGTGACTTTTCCCAGATGATCGTCTCGAAACCAGCTATTGTGTTCCATTCCTCTCAAATTTTCTTCGATTTTCTGGCGATGGCGTGTTTTGCGAGTGTAGCTTTGTGGCTGATCATTGCCTTTGCTACAAATCCCACAAATTATAACCAATGCAAATGGATTTGAATCAGCTGCGCCCAAATACCAGAAGTTTATGACAAACGTTTGTAAAGAGGTAGGGAATGTTGGTAACTCTATTTCCTCTATTTCCTTTGAGACGATGGTGATACTTTTATATTTGAGCTTTGTTTTGCTAAACACGACGTTGAGACTTGCGGAGGTTTTGCAATTCTTCAAAAATGTCGCCTAGTTCTGCGCACTTCAAAGTATTCGGATGTATATTGGCAGGTCTGGATAGGACGCTTGAAATCCTCAGATTAATCTAAGCAAATATGTTTACGTGTTTGATAGAGATTCATGACGAATGGTTTGTCATCGTGGCATGTCATATTTGTATTGTAGTTGATCATGATAAAACAACGTATAATGTTGCTCTTGTGCAAGTTAAGAAGAAGCTCAACAGCCTGCATATTGTACTCCTGCATAGAGAC
>QLON01000814.1:0-37327 GCA_003313675.1 Termitomyces heimii
TCTAATCCTCCAGCTATGGGGAAGCTTCGAGAAGAGGGTGTCGTGGTTACGGCAGGGTCTTCATCAACAATCTCTTGGTACTTTACTTCTTGGGTACGACCGAGGTCATGCCCCCGTACGTGTTAGTTCTACATTCCATCTGTGTGCGGTTTCAGTGCGATACATGAAACATGAGTAAGCTAAAGATTCGACTTTCCTCTCTCACCCACTCAGGCACACTATAATCCTCAGAGGTCAAGTGTTCACTCAATGTCACTGGAATCTTCAATACCGGAAAGCTTCCCATAGATAAGCTTTAAGAGGATGTTTGGATAGAGAGAAGTGCAGTGAGACGAACAAATTGTCAGACCAATGACTTCAAATCGCTGGAGGCAGACTTTATATTGTAATCCCTGTACTGTAGGCGTCGCCACCCACGTTGCTTCAGGGGTTGGGAGTGATGTCGCCGAAGGGAGTCAGATACGATTCTATTAATCAATCTCATCGATCCAAAATATGTCCTGTGACTCACAACATTTTCCACACTAGTGGATCCTTAGAAGGTATCAATGGGTCACTCAGTCTTCGAAATGTGAAATGCTTGGACTATTGTAGGACACGTTTGTTCGACAAGGAAATTGTTGATTATCTGGCGTACGCTAAGCGAAAACAAAAGAAAATCATTTTTAGTGACAAGGAGGGCTCTGGCGGTAAGTAGCGGATGGTTCCTCAGAGATCGTCAGATGACACTTGTCAAGAGCCTTGCCAAAATCAGGGAAACTGGAGTTGCTCTCCAATCCTCGAATTGAGCTCTCTTGAGTGCGTAGGGACGTCACATCAAATTTTGGGAGTCCTAGACCTTCATGCAACTTCCAATACGATTGTTCAAGGCTTGAGCGGAGGTTTTTGAATTTTCTCTTACTGTGTGGCGTCGCACACATCAGTGAATGAAAGACCATAGATTGTTGTATATAGTAACGTCAGTTCGTCAGGGGTTCGTATACACCGGTCGGCAGCACGGTCAAGCGAATCAACCTGAACAAGGAAATGTGGAACTCACATGCATGAACAATGGAAGGGTCAGTAGATAGAACAGGGTCAAAAGGATGTCACTTGGAACAAAGGTACAGGGAGGCGACAATGGATGTGATTGCAGCTACATTGATCACATCGATTGCGTGCCCATACAGTACAGTATACATATTCAACATCCGCTCAGGAACTCCTCACGCTTCTACACAATGGCAATATTACCTCATTGCAATTATTAACCAGTGTGAGAGTGGGATCTGGTGCAGAATTCAATCGCTCGTTCCGAATGCTTTTCGGTAATTAGGTATAAGACAGGAACGTCATAAGATAGTTAAATGGGGTCTGTCACTTGAACGCTCAGTCCATCTTCGGTTCTGATAATCCTTAACATGTGCCATATGGAATCGCGACCATATGTCATGCGATCGAGATTTAGAGCCGAAAATCCAAGAAATTGTAAATTCAGGAGCCTCGCAGCAAAGAGTATGCCCACCGTCTTCACCCGTGCTTTGAAGGCTAGTGACGGTAGCCTCCGATCAGCGCCTTCAACCCATACCATTGCCGGCCCTAATTCTACGGACAAACGAAGTTCTCTCAATTGGAGGAGGCTCGCAAGAGGAGTTGCTAGGAGTTCCTAGGGTCGAAAATGATGAAAATTCATTTAAAGGGAAAGGTGAAGTCAAAGCATACCAGCATAGAATCTGATGACTCTTTGAGGTTATGTTCAAAAGATGCCTGCTCAAGCTCAAGATATTCAAGTCCGGGACATGCTTGAGCTATGTGCTTGAGTAATTCGGGCGAGGGAACAGATTTGAGGTGTAAAGTCAGTTTGGTCAGGTATAGCAATTCAGAAGCAGCATTGATCCAATGGGATGCATCACTATCGGACAGGGCAGAATAATTATGTCGAGGTTCCGTCTTTAAATCACCTACAGTCAAGACATGCGTGTCCCGAAGTGCGACCACACGTAGCTCTCTGAGACTACGAGGAAGTTGATGAATACTTTCGTCTCCAGGTTGGAGATTGGACAGGGAGAGGGATATGAGGTCGGGACGGACTGTTGATAGGAGCAGATGTGTATGATAGTGTACTGAACAGAAGAGAAAAGAAGGTCGGGGCATCTCTTCTGCTTTGAAGTCGCATGCGAGCGTTTGAAGGTTCGGCATACGAGAGACCACAGCCGCAATAGGGCGGAAGAAAGAGTATGGGACGTGATTTACGAGACGAAATGTGGAGAGTCTCGGCCACTCTGTCCATTCAATCATCTGGAAGTCAATAAGGTCGCCGGATATCTCCAATGACCTTAACACCGGAGCAAGGGTTCGAAGGATTCCAGCGATATTATTGAGCTCCTCAAAACGATCGTACTGCTTATTGTAGTGCCGAAGCTCAAACCGTTCTCTCACATCAGAGGGAATGGCAATTGTAAGGGAGGTTAGTTGATGCATTTGTGCAATTACAGGGGTCAGCGACTCCCCATCAAAGCGGGATTGGCATAGGCTCAAGGCCTCCAAGTGAGACAAGGTATTAATGGAGGACAAGAACGGTGAAGTCAAGGTACTGTGCAGATCGAGCTCATTATAGAGAAGTTCTAGCAAGAAATGGTTCACATTAGACAGACTGGACAGAGCGGAGAGCAGGTCGGCATTATCAAACAAGTTGCGTGGGGTGTCGGGCTGGTCGCACACGGATACCACTCTAAAATTACCTTAGAGGGTTAAGAAGCTGAAGGTCAAGGATGATAACTACCGTATGTAAGGCCAAACAGTTGAGGACCAAGCTCCGCCGGTGTATGCGCCATTTTTCCAATTGTAAACATTTCGAAATATCAAGGGAAGAGCAATCGTCCGCAGCCGCGAACAGGTCTCGGACATGCAGACAATGCCTTCATTGATAGGCTTGTGAGACCGGGTTTCATTGTAAATGCGAAGGATGATTTCTGTTGGAAGAGAAGTAAGGGTACAAGGCATCAGATGCTGAAAACATTGTCGGAAGATGTTCAGGTGAATGGAAGTAACACGTGCACTGTAGGAACAATCAAATTGGCCGGATAATCCCGGCCAATGATGAGACCAACTTCATGACTTCCTCCGATCTTGCAGACAGTTTAATCATCACTATCGAAATTTGGTACTCTCAACTATCTCTACTTTCAATCATTCCGGAGATTGAATTCAGATATTGAAAGGGAAAGTGATGATACCATCTCACGCATTCTTGCCATCCCCGAGTAACTGATGGCAAACATCATGCACACCTCTACCAATATGTATGGCAACAGATCCAACTATTCAACACAATAACAAAAACACAGACAGGCAATGTATGGATTCAAACATCAGAAAGTTAAAAGAGAGATAGGATAAGACAACATATTTAAACTAGAAGTGGCAAGACAGCTGCCCCTGCTTTTTAGCTTAGTATAGTAGCTTGCCAGCAGTTAAATTTTATTCATTCATTCATTCAGGCCTGGTGAGTATCAGATATGTCATAGCATCTAACATGTTTTGTATGTTTAGGTGTTATGCATTTCCTGAAATGATCTGGGTAATCTTGAAAAGATTGAATGTTTGGCTTTTGCAGTTGGAGGATGAAAGTTTTATGCTTTTATATAGTTCATCTCTTTGTCATTGCTATTAGGCTATGGAGCCCATAACTTGGCAGCAATTGATATATGCAGAATACTAGATAAAACAAAGTGTACTCAGTATTGTGTATGTTTATGTGGTACAAACTAATATATTCATTAATCTTAATAAATCAAAGTGTATTAGGTAATCCAAATAAGTAATGTAATATTATGAGTAATAAAATCACATACACCTCAGTATTGTGCATGTCTATGTGGTATGAACTGAGGTGTGTAAACAAAATAAAAAACATTTTAAAGGTGCATAGCTGAATCTATGTGATTCATGTTTCTGGCACTCTTAAGTTATTGTCAAAGTGCTATTCCCTTCTGACATTATAGTGACTGCATAGTTATTGAAGAGCTTTATTTACACACTTTTATACTTAACAATTATTTAACTGTTATACATATATTTCAGCATACTACATCATTAACAGTTTCAAAAACAGTGGGAAGTCAGTAGTCTAATGCTTGCTTGAATAAGTTGCTAAGTTGTCATTGATTTTAATGGCTTGTTGGTGAAGTCATAAAACATAAAGTAAAAAGAGTGAAATTCATAAATAATCTCTATATGTGTAAGTGAGAAATGAAGCATATAAATGTAAACATTGGCTGCAATGATGAGTTGCAAGTGGAAAGTGCTAAGATGAATGGAAGTTGAGTAAATAAGAAAAGTTGTATAAATTGTTGTGAATTGAAGCATACAACAAATTTGCAAGATCCTGAGCTTACTAGCAAAGTTTCTACATATGAACTGTAGCTGCATGCTGCTACTTGTTGTTTTTTATCTACTTGTATGCTAGCTTTTATACTAAAAGACTGTAATTGCTACTATATGCTAGTACTCTACTATTATACTTAATGACTATTTAAATAGTTAGTTCATTATTTCACTAAGTCCTAAAAATAGCAGCATAACTTACTACCCCAAGCACCTCCAAAAACAAAATTTGCATGCCTTTTTAATCTCCTTCCAATCATTCTTCTTCTTTTTCTTCTTCTAACCTATATATCTCATTTCATCCTATCAATTGCTTCTGCTTTGTTTTGCTATGCATGTTGAAGTTCATTAACAATGTATTACTATTATATCTTATTGTTTCCTATTCAATTTTGAGAACAGGCATGTAAATAGCAATGTCTTTGAAAGCACAAGCAAGATTCAAACTTATCATGCTTTCTTGAAAGAGATGGAGAGTAAAGAATTTGACATTCTTGTATATGAAGATTATACAAAGAATAAGCATACTATCCCAATGGAGCATATGCATGTTTAGTAGTATATCCAGGCTTGTATGTAACCACATATTATTGTTGAATACACTGTGGTGCAGCAGTTGCATCTGAGAAGCTGAGAGTAAATTTTTAAACTTATTTTTTTTGAATCTCCCTCTGCTAAATTAGCACCTTATTATTTGTATCTTTATTACCTTTATTAATATATCTTTGGATCTCCTTCTGCTAGCTGTATGACTGAGCTACAGCTTTCAGAGGTTACTCTTACAGATAGCACAGATAGTAATTTAGATAATGGAAGTGTAGAGATTTAAAGTATCAAGTTAACTTGTATTTCTAAGGCATTAATGTCATATATTTTTAAAAGTGCTTTAAAAGACTTCACTTGTTTACATATAATAGCCAACTCTGATGCATTAGTGCATATAACACTACATTGTGAATAATTCAAATGTGGCATATTTAAAGAACTTAACTCTTCTTAAAAGATCCACTTTGGAGATAATTTCCATGTTGAAGCCATAGATATCAGCACTGTAATGCTTGAATGCACAGTCAATGGTTGTATTAAAATTACAAAACTCAAAAACATATTTATATGTACTCTTTTTCCAACTGACACTTGTGTTAATATAGCAGCTCAATAAAAACACTTATTACACTGTGTTTAAGAATAGAATATGCAGAATTAAATTCTCAAAAGAGTGTAAAGTAATGCTAACCAAATTACATACTTATACCATTTTGATATTTGCTTTTCAACATATGCACTCACTTTCATCAATATTAATATGCTGCACTAATGCCTTATACACATATTCTCAGATAAATTAGTTTAAATGGTGAACAACAGATGCATTAAAGGAATTGATAAAACTATGAGCAAACTGAGTTTCTATAAGTCTTATATACTGGCCAAATCAAAGAAGCTTCTCTTTAAATACAGGATTAATAATTTATGTCTTGATTTTTAAGGACAAGCATGAAGAAAAGTTTAATAACAAAGCATATAAGACTATACTTATTAAGTATACCACTAAAAAGAAGGCATATAAACTTCTAAATATAAAAATAAGAAAAGAATTCAATAGTTGCTATATCTATTTTGATGAAGGCACTTATTTGAATTTGGAACCTCTAAGATTTAAGGAGCAGACTCCAGTGGAAGCCAAACATGCTGCAGTTAATTACAAAGAAGAAGATTGCAGATCAAAATGGCAAGAACTGCAATTCTAATGATGAGCTAACAAATAATATCAATGTAAAGCCAGTAAAAGAGTGATAACTAGACAGTTCAGACACTAAGAGTAAATACCACACACCAAAATCTTTATTATGCCTATTGACACACCCATTACCAAAAGTTGTGCTTGAAGTTTTGCAAAAGAGAAAAAGAACTTTTAATAGAGAACTGCAAAGCTTGGATTTAGTGGAAGGCATCAGAAATGAGAGGCATCTGTTGCATGCTCAAAAACTGCTAACTACCACCAAGCAATAAAGCTTAAAAGGTGGCAAAAAAAGAAAACAGATCTAAAAAATAGGCTAAGACAAATTGAAGCCTGAAAAGACCACAGACAGAAGAAATACATTGCACTTTACTAAACATGCAAGTGCAAGCTGATAATTCAGAACTAAGTAACCTCACTCAATTGACTAAATTGGAAGATAATGAAGAGGTTTACTTTATACAAGAATATCCCAAAGTGGACTAGCTGAATGCCCATTACTTAAAAGTGCTGAATAAGCTTTCAAAAGGCCTGATAGAAAATACTAAAGGCTAGTGTTACAAGAAGAGATGTAAAATTTAATTAACAATGATATATTTGAAGTAGTTCCAACTCTAAAAAGAGTCAAACCCATTATTTCCAAATTAGTTTTTCATGTAAAATATAATGCTAATAGAAATATTCAACAGTAAAAAGTGTAGATAGTTGCTTATAGATTTCTCCAAGTTGAGGAAGTTAATTACAAAGAAGTTTAGGCACCAGTAGCAAACCTGGAATTAATATATATAATACTTATACTAGCTGCAAAGTATGATCTAAAGTTGGACCAGATGAATATTGCTATTGCTTACCTCAATGGAGAGCTGCAAGAGGAATTATACATGGTCTTTCTCAATGGTATAAAGGTGCTTAAAAGCCACTGTTAATAACTAAGATGCTCACTATATAGCTTGAAGTAAGTGAGCAGAACCTAGAACATCATGCTCAACAGAAAGCTATAAGACTTAGAATTTGCATATTAAATGCTATAACATGCCTATATATGTACTAAAACAGAATCTGTTTGTTGAGTATAACAGCTAACTACATACTTCTTAATTTGAACAATTGTATATTTTTCAATCAATTATTACTTGTGACACCTCAGTATTTTCAACTACTAAGGTGTAAGTCAATTTTTATATCACACTAAATATATTACTAATAGTCTATAATATCTCTTTGCTACTACAAGTAGATATCTAATATATTGCTAAGTGTTTTCAACTACTGAGGTTATCTCTTTGCTACTATAGCTATCTGAGATCCCCCAAGACCAGTCCAACCTCAACAGGTTATGGCCCTAATGTAACTTATAATATTTTATTAACAAAGTTGATAGTCTCAATACTTGTGACTGATAATTTAAACTGGTTCACATACTAGAAACATATTACAAATTATCTGATGATCAGATCAATGAGATTAAGGATGCCATAGAGAAATGGTTACAAAGAGAAGCTTAGGTTTGCAAAATCATTTATAGCATAGTAAACCAATTTACTTTTTACCAAGTCAAGGATAAATCCACTACTGCTGCTATCTAGAAGAAACTTGTATTAATTCACAGCAGCAAAGGAGCTATGTATGAAACTGACCTTTTCACCCAACTGTAAAATACTCATTTCATCAAAAATAGCAAAATTGACATATGCACTCACTTTGCTAATATAGTTGTAATCAAAAAATGTCTTGCCAAAATTAATTGTCCTTTATCTGATGCATTATTTGCAAGTTACATCTGTACATCACTATCACTTGCCCCCACATACAAGCTATTGTTTACAACACTCACAACATTAGCATGCATCTCTAAAAAGCTAATTTTAAGTTAAGATCTTATTTAGCACCTTAATGAAGAAGTGAACAGTGCTGCAATTAAAATGAATATCAATTGCCAGCATGAAGCAATGATTGCTGCACATGCAAAAGCTCATGAAAATACAAAGGAGAAGGATAAATCTAAGTTTAAAGATAAAGACAAAAGATATTGTGATAATTGCAATAAGAATGGATATATCAAGAATAAATATTTCAAAGAAGATGGTGGCATAATAGATAAGGCACCTGAGTAGTAGTTAAAAAAGCATAAAAGCAAAGAGAAAGATAAGGCTGATAAAGGCAAGTCAGCAAATATAGAAAACTATGCTTTTCTCACTTCCCTTGCTATTGATACTTCTAATGATAATATAAAAAGCAACATTGCACTTACTATTATATCTAGTTACAGCCACAAAGCCCATGCTGCATCCCCATCTACTAGCATCATTATTAACTGTGGTGCTAAAGCAGCTGATGAATATATTTTTAGTGCTCTTAGTAAAAGAGATCTATGAATCTGCTTATCTATAAGAATAGAAGAAAAATTATTTTCAATTCTTTTGAAAAGAGTTTACTATGCATCAACTATGGCATTTACACTAATATCTATATTGTATCTCAATCATGCCAGCTGCTCCCTCCTCATTGAGAATAGTATATATATTATTAGAAGTTTAAGACTGCAATACTATAATATCACAGTGTAACATTATTACACTAATGTCATGCTGTGTGACTGATGTGACTAATGTTATAGTCACAGTCATGGTTACAAGTTATATGGCCACTAAATTATGGAGGCCATATAAATTAAATTACTTTTAATGAAAGCTTCATCAAAGCCCTCATTAAAAGTGATCTATTTCTCACAATCTGGCATTAGCTCCCAATCAATGAGGAAGTTTATTTCCATAGTCCAGCTAGTAAGGAGTTCAATGAATGCACTTAATGGCAAGTAAATTAGAGTGAAAAGGCCTGAAAATTAAAAAGAAACATGAGCTAAGGGACCTTTAAATGAGTGGTTTCTTAACAAGTATACAAATAGAAAGCACATGCTTATGTTAAGCTGCACAATGCTGGCAAGCTTGATCTTAAAGTTTAAGAGAGAAAATTTGTTAGTATTGATGATGAATTAAAGAAATATAGAATATACTGGCCTAGAAAACATCAAATTATAATTAAAAGGAATGTTTACTTCAATAAAGAAGCAGCTTTCAACTCAAACAATATTTAGATTGAGGGAAAGTAAAAACCTGTCAATCCAGACAGTCACCAAATCTCAAAATTTCCAGACTTTCTAGAAATATCATCAGATTCTATATTCAATAATCTTACTAATAACATCAAGGTCAAAGAAATTACTGAAAGTAGTTTCATGCTATAAGCCAAGATTACTAATAATGTAAAACAACTTGAAAATCTGCAAGAGTCACCTCAAGCAATCTTAGATAACTCATAGATAGAGGATTCACCCTCTCTCAATATACTGCATCTTGAGAAACATCAAAATTCACTAATTGGCCTCCAACAATTTGATTCTAAATGATATAGCTGAAGACAGCATTGCAACACCTTAAAAGATGCAAATCTTGCTAATCATGTTGAATCTGCACTCATTGCCAATGCCACTGAGATTCTTGAATTTAGCAGAGTTAAAATTGAAGCTGAGTGGATTTATAATGTGATTGAATATGCAATAGCAATAAGTAAAAATATGCTGTCCATTAAAGATGCATTGAGTAATATTAAAAGAGAAGATTAGTCAGCTGCAATAAATGCCAAACTTAGTCAAATTAAAAAACTTGATACCTGGGAAATTATTAAAACACTTAAAGATGTCAAAGTTATTCCATGTCAGTATATCTTATAATGCAAGCATTGTCAGGTTCCACTGATTTGGGGGCTTTCTAGGAAAGCAACGCCCTTACGAGGCAGACTTGATCTACAAATACCTGGGTATCTGGAACTCCGGGGTTAAGGCTCTGGGGTTCAAGACGTGGACAAGAAGGGCAGTCCTGGGGAAATGAAACTTGAGCTGGGGGTTTCGGGTGTTTTGGGGAGGCTGAGAGTTGGTGGGGGTCGAGTTGGAACTGGAGGTTCTAAGATGAGACCTGGTTAGCAAATTAAGAGTCACGAAGTGCATACCAAACTTAGAGCATGCAATTATTCCAGCGTGCCAGTCAATGCATGCCAGTCAATGCATACCAGTCAAACAAAGGGCATGCAACAATTCAGGTAATATCAAGACTAACGAATACAGTGGTGAACTATGCTATAAGTACTATGGGGTCGGGTCTCGGGGTTCCAGGGTGTCTGGGATGGTTTCTGGAAGGCATTGAGTAGTGGGCCAGGACTGTATACTGGGATCGTGCGTGTAGGGTGCACAATCAATTGGCACGGGGGGATTGTGATGCATGATGGCTGGAAGTGGGTAGCGTGATCTGGCAGTTAATGGTGGTCGATCCTGGGGTCCATGAAGCAGGGTTCCTGGGGGGTTGGCTGATGGCAGTTGTGATGCAAGTTAATGGCGGCATCGGTAGTTGCGGGGGCAGGGCGTGTTGTGGAGAGGGTCCCAGGTGGGGTTCCAGGATTGTTCTGGGGGACTCCGGAAGGGGTCGTGACAAGCATAGTGCTGAAGAATAAATAGTCCAGTACAAAGCTTGACTTATTACTAAGAGATTCAAGCAGCAGTTTAAGGTTGATTACTCCAAAACATTTGCTTCAACTGTATGTGCTGCCACACTTCATATTCTTCTATTAATTGCAGCATTAAATAGTGCTTTTATCAAATAGGCTAATATTAGAAACACTTATCTAAACTTGTTACTTAAAGAGAACAAGGTCATTTTTATGTAATTTTTACCTTACTATCAGCAGTTTTATATGCTACTACCCAAGCTTGCAAAGCTATCTAATTCAAAGCTTATATGCTGACTTAAGCATCTACTTTATGGTATAAAGCAGAGTGCCCACCACTAGTATGAATAAGTGTTTAATATGTTTACTAATCTTAGATACACTCCTTATTAAGCTAATATTGCCATTTTGTACAAAGTCAACAACAATGATTACATAATTATTGCTATTGCAACATATGACTTTACTATAATTAATAACTCTATTAAAGTCACTTTTCTAATAAAAGAGCAGCTCAGTAAATGATTTGAAATTATTAATCTCAGCTTTATCAACTGACTACTTAGAGTCAGCATTACTAGAGATCTAAATGCTCACACCATTTCACTTGGCTAGTAGGCTTATATTAAACAAAAATTGTTAAATACTTTGGCTTTGAAGAGTTATATACTGCTATAATGCTTATAGAATTCACAGCTAACTTTATGCCAGGTTTCTCTTTAGTATCTTCAATGATGTTGTAAACCACAGAAAAAACATGCTATAGAGAGATAATTAGATCACTCATATATGCAGCCATAATGACACATCCCAATATTGCTTATATAGTATTGATTTTATCTCAGTTTTTTGATACTCCTCACTCTACTCATATAATAGTTGTAACTCATGTGTTCTGCTATCTCTGTAGTATATTGAATAATAAACTTATGCTTGGTAGATTAGAAGTTGAGGGTTTCTGGATATTCTAATGCTGACTGGGCCTTACACCTTCATTAGTATTCAATTTCTGGCTTTGCATTTTTTATAGGGCATAGTGCTATTTTATAAAGTTCAAAAAAGCAACCAATTATTATGCTCTCTAGCACAGAATCTAAATATATTGCTTTGATGCACTCTGCCAAGAAAATAATATGGATATACAAGCTTCTTCAAGATCTTTCTTTTTTTAATTCCTTTTCTTTACTTACTGACTTATACTGCAACAAACAAGGTGTCATCTAGCTTTTAAAGGGTGCAATGTTTCATGTATATACAAAACACATAAATATTTATTTTCACTTCATTTGTCAGACTGTATTCTCCAGTTATATTTATATTTACTACCTTTCTACTGCTGATATAATTATAGATGCATTTATAAAATTGCTACATCACATCAAGTTCAAGAAGTTCTGTAAATTGCTTAGCATAATATAATTCATATTCATATTAAGAAGGAGTGTTGAGTACAATAGCTGACTGCCTACTTTTTAATTTGGACAATTGTATATTTTTTAGTCAATCATTACTTGTAACACCTTAGTATTTTCAATTATTAAGGTATAAGTCAATTCTTATATTATATTAAATATATTACTAATAGTCTATAGTATCTCTTTACTACTATAGGTAGATATCTAATATATTGCTAAGTGTTTTCAATTACTAAGGTTATTTCTTTGCTACTACAGCCATTCAAGATCTTTTAAGAATGGTTCAACCTTAACACTGTTTTCTAATGATTTACATAAATAACTTCATCTTTGCCATAAAGTCATGCTACTTTCTTAACAAATTAAAGTGGCAATTGGCAAGCACTTTTGAAATGCATAATTTGGAAGCTGCAACTTACATTTTGAAAATTCATATTAAACAAATTAAAAGCCATGAACAATTAGTCTAAGCCAGCAGCAGTATATTAAAGCCATTGTCAAGAAATGTATTATAATAAATACAAAGCCTATCTAGACTCCTATAGCTACAAGCTTAAGACTCACAGCTGAAAATTTCAAAAACAATGTTATAATCACCAATACAGAAATTAGAGGAAAATACATGATATATTTAAGCATCATTAAATTCTTTATATATACTATAATGGAAACTAGGCTTGACATTGCTTACACTGTTGGAGTATTTGAGTGCTTCAGTGCAAACTCAAAATAACACTACTGAAGTTCTATAAAAAGAGTGCTGCAATACTTTAATACTACTATCAAATTAAAACTATGCTTTAATGAGAACAATGTAAGAATAAATATGTTTTTCTATGGATATGCAAATGCAGATTAGTCTAAAAATACTGACACATCCTGATTCACCTCAGGTTATGCTTTTATTTCAGTCTGAGGTGCTATAGGCTGGGCAAGCAAATGTCAAACTATAGTAGCACTTTCCTTAACTAAATTCAAATATATAGATTTGTGCTATATAAGATAATATTTAGTGTAACTCTAAACTTTCTTCAAAGACATTGAACACACACAAAAAGAGTCTTTAAACTTATTATGCAACAATTAAGCTATAATAATTTTAATAAAAGAGGCCAAATATTGATTTTAAACTAAATATATCTAATATAAGTACTATTACTTCCAGAATACCTTAATGGCAAAAAACAAAGCTGCTATATAGTATATGCCTACTAAAGATATGATGGCAGATATAGTTATGAAGACTTCATCTCACAACAAGTATTGGAACTTTATAAATGCCATAGAACTGTGCTTCTTCACAAGTGAAAGTATTAAAAGGGAATAGTACTTTAATAATAACTTAAAAGTGCCAGGAACATAGATTATGTGAGTTTAGCTATGCATATTTGAAATGTTTTTTATTTTGTCTATACACCTCAGTTTATACTATATAAACATGCACAATACTGAAGTGTGTATGCTTTTATCACTCACTATATTGATACATTTATCTCAACAAGGAGATAAGATGAAGCTATTGATCATCAAAAAGTCTGAATAAAACAAACTTCTGCTAAAAACTATAAGCAAATAACATAGCTAGAACTATCTTAGAAAGCTCTCTCTATATCATATTAGATTAGCTTTATTGGTGGCCTAGATGTTGAAAAATCAACTTATCAATATTTTGATCTAATGCATATCCAAATCAATCACATGACTATAATCAGGTAACATGTGCACCCAAATAAGTCATGTGATCATGATTATATGACTATGCTCAGGTTTCTGGAGATCAGATAACTTATTTTAAGAAAAGCATCACACTCTGACAATAAAATGAGCATATCTCAGTAGGACTATATGTAAACCCCTACATATTGGGTATTGTTTTAATTGCCTAATTAATCCACACACAATGAAAGTTGTCTAAAGACATTCCATGGCAAACTGATAGAGGGATCAGTGATTTGATGGAAAAAGCTAAATTTAGTTATTGAGGAAAATTGAGCAGGTATTGGTAAAATGCTTATATCTTGATGGAAAGGCTACCAAACCCTATTGTGTTTGGTATTGCTGGGGAGGTCTGATTGGTTCACACTTGATAAAAAAGGTCAAGGCATTTAATAAAGAGTTGAGGGAGATATTAGCAATTTACAGAATTAGAGCACTGAAAACATTGGAGGACTCTCTTTTAGCCAGGAAAATCTATACCAAGTCTCTTGAGACTGGAAAATGGAGGCCCAATAACTGGAAAATGACTCAGAATAACTGAAAAATATCACATGTCATAGGAAGAGGAAATAATATAAATAGAGGGAGATTCTGTAACATTCAGTAAGTTGCTGATTGTCTATGCTTAGAATCTCCAGGGAGTAGATATCTTAGGCTCAAGGCAATAATATACTTTAGGTCAATAATTTGATATGCTTTTTGGACCTTCTTTTGGTGTAACTAAGGTTGCATTGACTAAAAACTCAATAAACTCTATTATCCACCTATATATTTCATAAAAGTACTTTGTGAAGTGTAATTTAGCCCCAGAACTTAGTGAAAGCTGGTTCATTTGTAATTGCCTCTATTCAGACTAATCCAAATAATATAATTTCACATCATCTAGAGCCCACTACAAGGGGATTTGTTGCACAAATTAAGTACTTTTGGATCTCCACCTAGAGTCCACCTTTCAAAACTATACCATTAGTTTTGCACTACTTGGGTCTTGGCTTAAGACACCCAAGGTTGCTAAACCTAGTGTCAAAACCATTGCTTTCAGATCAGGAAAGAAGGAGACTCATGCTAATAGCAGTAACTAAAGCACAGTTGCTTAATTGCTTAATCCAGAAACTCTACTTAGAAAAAGAAAACTTCATCCTGAAAGAAGAGCTTTTAGCCAATCATCACCTTTATCCACTGTTATAAATTCAATCAGCTTAACTAGTAACATGAACCAAGCCTTGAGGTATAAAATGCCTTTGCCAAATAGTAGAGATGCACCCAAGTTTAAATATACTAAATTCACTGAGGTCAGGAAGTTTATACAAAGGATGAATTCTCTATTTGAACAGGCTAATATGCAGGACATGAAGGAGAAAAGAAGAGGATTCTGGAGTATGTGGATGCATAGACAGAATAAGAGTGGCTTGGTTTTAACTCTTATAATGAAAGTTCTTGGGATGACTTTGTAAAAGAAATCCATGAATCTTATCCAGAGGCAGTTGATGATTCAGAGAGTGTTGCTAATCTGGATCACATCTGTAGAGAGCATGCCTATCTGAGCAAAAATGATACAACAGAGATACATTCTCTCATTAAAAAATATAGAGGTGAAGCTAAGAAGTTGGAGCAAGTTATAGGGAATGGGTCTCTTATAGACAAATTCCTTGAGTGTTTTACACCAGCTTTTGCAGATGTGATAGAGGAGAGACTTGTCAACAGATATGGCCACTATAGAGACCCAGCTTGCTTGAAACACAAAGATAACAAATATGATTTATCTGAGGTGTTCAAAGTAGTAACTGCCCTTATAGATGGAGCTTCTGTGAGAAGTTCTAAAAACACTAGCCTAGAGAGGATAGGGACCTCTCCTATACATGTCAAAGAAGAGCAGGTTGAGGAAAAAATGGCTCTACTACAAGATTCTATAATGACAATTAGCAAGCAAGTTGGCAGCATTCAAACTGCTATGCAAACTTTGCAAACTAGTTAGCTAGACTTGAGAAATACATTTCTTAATACTAGTGGTCACTCTAGAGCCCCTGTAGAAGGCTCTAACTCAACTTCCTTCCCAATGCAAGGAGGACAGAACTGTTGTTTCTATTGCTGGAGTTTTAGATATAGAATTGCTAAATGTGAGTAAGTTAAAGGAGATGTACAGAAAGGATGGGTCATCTTAGTAGAAGGGAGAACTAGAATGCCTAATAGGTCTCCTCTACCTAGGGAATCAGCTAGTATATCACCCTATGATAGAGTAGTTCAGTTACATGATAAATAAGTAAGCTTATACTTTGGATGGTGAATAGATGACACTTCAGAAGTTCCTACTTACTCTACCTATGTAAATGCTACTAGAGATACTAGAGATAATATGTTAGAAAGAATCTAGCATAGTGATTCTAATAGATTTGGGGAGCTGGAGAAAAACTTCAATAAGATGGCTGATTTACTTTCAATATTGATCAACACTAGAAGGACAGCCAATCTTGAAAAAGTACAATAAAACAACTCTAAGGATTTTCAGAGGGCTCAAGGAAGGTGACAAGGAAAGGGACACCTCTACCCAGAGTGCTTTTGCTACCTGAGAGACTACCTGAAAAACTCTGGAAAAAAAAGTAACTTTGGTAACACTATCTAAAGTTGCACCAAAACTGAATCTACCTTTTGAGAAGGTGCCAGCCCTCAATGAGGATTATAGAGTAGCTGTGCAGGACACAGTTGGGAGTTCCCTTCAAGGAACTAAGAGAGATTTGGATGATGGAGTTATTGAGAAGTTGTGGGACTTACCAGTGCCCTTTACAACTAAAGAGTTGTTAAAAATAGCACACCTAGTCTGAAGAAAGCAATAATACAAAAGTTGTCTTTTCTAGTTAATGCTAAGTTCAAAGACTCCAAGGTTTCAAGGCTGCTGTCCACATACAGACTGCTAGAGATTGGAGACCCACTAAGAGAGTAGATATCAATAATCTGCCAGTGGCAACTTAGTTCATTACAAATAGGATACAGATTGGTTTACTTATTGGAGCTGTTATATACTAAGATTGTATAGCTACTTATTTGAAGAATATTCTTCCAGGAGAGAAGCCAGTAGTAGTTTATGTAGCTAGGAAGTTGCAGGTCCTAAAGTCCTTGAATCCTTTTGTCAATAGAAAAGAAAAAGTAGAGGCAGTATTAGACAGTGGTTTTCAAATAGTCTATATAGCATTGAAGAAAGCTCTGCACTTAGGATTGACTTAAGATCCAGATATAAAGTTGAGGATGGAGAGTGCCAATTAGCAAGTGAATAAGTTAGTTGGTCTAGCCAGAAATGTACTATTTACTTTTGCAGATGGGTTTACAATCTATCTACAAGTGCATGTTTTTAAAAAGCTGGCTTATACTGTCTTATTAGGTTGTCCTTTTGATACCTTGACAGAAAGAAACATTCAAAACTTGCAGGATGGAAGTGCAATCATTACCATTCATGATCCAAATACTAGATGCTAGACAGCCTTGCCCACTATTGAAAGAGGGAAAGTGCAAAAGGTAGATGCTGATGATGAGTCAAAATTTTGAGTTTCAATGATCTGGTCAAGGATCAGGGAGAGGTAGCAGTGAGTCTAGATGAAACTGAGGAAGGAGAGATAGTAGTGACTGAATATTCTATGAAATATAGAAGATTCACTCAAGAAGAGTTGAGAGATGTATATCTACATGCTTTCTTAGCTACTAAGAAGTGTGGAGAGAAGGAGAGCAGAACACTGTTTGCATATCTAAATAGACAAGTGTCCCAGATACCAGATACTATTAGAAAGGTATTAGAAGAGAACCTACAGTTAAAAGTAGGTGTGGGGGAGATTGCCCAAGTATTTTCAAAGAAATACAAACCTATGGCTAGAAAGATTAAACTAGTGCTAGGGATTTCACCTGAGAAGTTTAGAATTAAGAGGTGTATTACTGGAGATCCACTGGCAGACATACCTAAGTTGAATCCAAATCCACCAGATTTTGAACCAATAGGAAGGTATACAATTGAGTGTAAAGAAATCATTGATCAAGCACATGATGATGATTTCTTGTGGCTAGAGGAGATGAAAGCTGTCCATCATCTAATGATGTTACAGAATAAGGCTTTTGCATGGGATGATTCTCAGAGAGGAAGGCTCAAGGAGGAGTTTTTCCCTCTTGTAGCAATGCTAGTAATACCTCATACTCCTTGGGTGCTGAAAAATATTCCTATTGCTTCAGGACTTCATGATAAAATCTGTAAGCTGATAAAGCAGAAGATTGAGGCAGGAGTCTATAAACTTTCCAATTTTTCATACTGCTCTCAGTGGTTTACAGTATTAAAGAAGGATGGTGAAAGTTTGAGGATAGTCCACAGTTTAGAACCTCTAAACAAAGTCACTATTGCCCATTCAGGTTTGTCTCCAGCAACTAAAAAGTTGGCTGATTACTTTGCAGAATGTGCTTATAGAGGTATCTTTAATTTGTATGTGGAATATGATGAAAGAGTGTTGGATGTGAGCTCAAGAAATTACACCACCTTCTAAATACCTTCTGATGCTCTAAGATTAGTCACTCTCCCAATGGGCTGGATCAATTCAGTACCTATCTTCCATGATGATATTACATTCATCCTAAAGGATGAGATACCACATGTTACTTGGCTATATATTGATGATGTACCAATCATTGAACCATCTCATAGATATAAGCTACCAGATGGCAGTTAGAAAGTTATTCCAGAAAATTTAGGCATTAGAAGATTTGTATGGGAATACTTGCACAATGTGAATAGAGTGTTATAAAGAATCAAATCAAATATGCAGGAGGAACTTTCTCTAAAAAGAAGTCAGTAGTTTGTGTAGATGAGATTGTAGTAGTTAGACATAGATGTTCTTATAAAGGTCAAAAACCAGAGACCAAACAGTTTGCTACTATTATGGGCTGGGGAGATAGTAGGGATATTAGAAGTATGCTCATTTTTAGAGACATGTAGTAATTTTAGAATGTTCATTAAAGATTATGCTAAGATTGCAGCAGCTATCAACAAGTTGATACATGCTAAAGTGCCATTTGTGTGGAGTCAAGAATAGCAACTAGCAATGGCAGAATTGAAGAAGCTACTCTCTGAAAGTGCTTCTCTAAAACCTATTGACTATAAGTTAGAAGGTGCAGTAGTGCTCTTAGTAGATACTTCTTGGATGGCAATAGGATTTGGAATCTTTCAAGAAGCAGCTGATGACTCAAAGCAATGCACTTGTGCTAAGCTTGGATCTATTGCTTTGAATGAAAGAGAGGCTCCCCTTTCACAGCCAAAGAGAGAGCTTTTTGGTTTGATGAGAGCCTTATAAGCCAACAAGTATTGATTGGTTGGTTGTAAAAAATTTGTAGTTGAGACAGATGCCAAATATTTAAAAGAAATGCTAAGCAATCTTAATGCTACTATTATGAAATAGATAGAAGATGTTCTTCTCTATCATTTCATACTAAGGCATGTGCTAGGCAAGACCTTTAGTATAGATAGACTATCAAGGAGACCAAAGCAACCTAGAGATGAAGAGTATCTACCAGTTGATTCAGAATTAATGAAAAAACTAAAGTCAATGTACTTTGAGTATCCAGACAAGGACACAAGGTACTAGGATAGAAAGAGAAAGAGCCCTTAGAGCTTGAAGAGTTTGCAGACCAAATAAATACAAAAGGTGGCTATCTACATATAGTAGCTACTAATATCTCAGAGTTTAGTAAGGAACTTAAGCAAGTTAGAGCACAAGAAGAGGACCTTAGAGCTGCAGCTTTGAGTCAACTATAGGCCTCTAGAATAGATCTAGTAGCAGTACTATCTATATCTATGCCATTATTGCCCAAAGAGAGCTTAGAGGAAGAGAATGTAGAAGAGATACAGGCCTATCTAAAATATAGAAAGAGTAGTGAGGGTAAAGAATGGAATAGCTTGTTACCAATTATTAAAAGCTGGTTACAAGACCCAAGTTCAGAACCTAAAAGTCTATAACACTATAATATAGAAAGGTTTGAGAAGTTTGCCAGGCAGTTCTTCTTTGATAAGAAGGGCAGGCTATATAGAAGGAATGTTAAAGAGAGATATAAACTAGTAGTAGATTTAGATAGGTGACTATTTATATTGAGAGCAGCCCATGATGCTTTAAGATATAGAGGAGCTTATGCTACTAAGATATTAATACAAGAAAGATTTTGGTGGCCTAACATAGATAGTGATGTGTAGTGGTATATTGGTACTTATTACAATTGTAAGATTTGTCAGAAGACAGTAGTTAATAGAGCACCAACTGTTACATACACTCTTTCTATTTTCCAGACCATCTACATTGAGACTATGTATATGACACTAGCCTCTAATAGTTGCAAGTATATTGTTTATGGTAGATGTGCATTGTCTTCTTAGATAGAAGGACATTCTTTGAGAAAGAAAAACTATAAGACTATTAGTCAGTGGTTATTTGAGGATGTAATCTGTCATTGAGGATATATTTCAGAGATTATTATAGACAATGCTAGTCAGTTCAAGCAAGTGACAGCTTGGTTGAAAAAGAAATATGGAATTAGAGGTATTATTATTTCTCCATATAACTTACCAGCCAATGGTCACATTGAATGCCCACATTGGGATGTAAGGCAGGCTTTGTTGAAAATAAAACTAAATGGTTCTGGTTTTTCTACCATGTAATGTAGAGTGATTGCATATCTGTATGCTAAAGATTTAGTTGTTCACCTTACTTTATAGTTACAGAATCTTATCCTACCCTTCCATTGGATATAGTAGAAGCTACATAGCTAGTTGAATTGCTAAATAGGCCTCTAACTACAGAAGAGTTGTTTGGATACTGTACTCAAGCTTTAGCTAAGCACTACCAACATGTAGAGGAGATAAGGGAGAGAGTTGGCAAAGATAAACTCCAATAGGCCTTGAAGTTTGCAGAAAAGAATAAAACCTCAATAAAAAACTTCAACTTTAAGCCACTGGACTTAGTTTTAGTCAAGAACATGGTAACAAAGAGCTTTTTCAATGCAAAGATGTTACTAAGATTTCATGGTTCTATAGTAGTTATTACCAAAATTGGTGGAGGTAACTACATTGTAGCAGAGCTAGATGGATTAGTTTGGCAAGCTCATGTAGCTGCTTTCAGAATTATATCTTATAAAGCTTATAAAAGGTTAAGGTTGCCTAAAAGCTTAGAGTAATGAATAGACATTATTCTAGCCAAGTTGAAAGAATTTAAAGAGGAATTAAAGAAGCCTATGAATGCTATAGCTAAGGATATCTTACTTGAATCTATGACTTTCCATAAGCCATTAGATTCTAAGTTGTGAAAGTGCAGCTGTGGGCAGATAATATAATACATTATTGATGCCTCATCAGACTTTACAAACAGTATCTTAAGTCTAAGACTTAATAGGAAAGAGTCTACTTAAAAAACAGTTTGCAAAGCAAGAAGGCAGGCAGATATAATGATGTATTAAAAGTAGTAGTATTAACATTCTCTGAAACTATGTAAAACTATATAAAAAATCTAGATAAGACTATAAAAAGAGTTTTACATAAGTTGGAATAGGAGACACACAGGTAATAATGCACCTAAGTAAGCCTTAGCAATGCTATTGCTCTCAGAGAGTCTGTTAGTACTCAGTGAGCACAATATGAGAAGTGTTGGAAAAAGAGAAGTTAGAAATGAGAAGAAGGCACACTATTCAGTCAATGGGTGAAAACAATAAAAAGAGATGACTCACAAGTATTGAGTGAGCTCAGACTATCCAGGACCTTTTAATGAGTGGTTGATGAGGGCCTAAGCTTCAAAGCATCATGTATAAGAGATTATGAGAATCTAAGGCTTTGAATTGGTTAAATAAAGTAATCACTAAGGAATAAGTTGCAAACTGACTAAAAATAAAGAAATCAAACTTATTTGGAAAGTGAGTGAGGCAAGATGATGAGGTAAAAGGAGAGAGGCCCAAGAAAGAAATAACTCACCTCAGCTAAAACCTGCATCAAGGTGAGCAATAAGCTAGTTTTTTCAACATTAGAAGAGCTGAGGGCCTTGCTAAGCCACTCTAAATGATCAAAGATCATTTTGAATATCTGAAGAGTGAGGTTGAGGTAGTAGAGTTGGCATTATGCAGCCAGATGGACAATATCATAGTGTTTTTGTAGCTTGTCTTGAAAGATTGAAGCATCATTGTTAGTAAGCTGAATAGTCTCAAGAACAACATCAACCTGACTAAGCAGGAATAATATTGCCTTACTACCTAAAATGTGATAAGCTGTGAGGGGATTATAAGAAAAAGAATTGAGAATCAATGAGAAAGAGGCAGACCTGCAGCAGAAGCCACCTTAAATTTTTTAAGTTTCAGTTTTCCCTCAGGCTTGGCCTGAGGAGTAGAGATAGTGAGTGTTAGTGCATTAAAGTAATGAGAAAGATGTGAAAAATGGTGGGCTAATAAATAAACTTACATTAGCCTTGCATTTTGAGGATTTGAAAGAGGACAAACTTGATAAGAAAGTATTCTAAGCCTTATGTTAACAATGCTAGAAAGAGAAGACTAATAGTTAGGGCAGAAAGAAGAAGAAATAAACTAATATACACCAGTTCTAAGTTTCTTTTATGCTGGGCCTCATGATGGTTGATACCTATCTAAATGATAGCATTAGCAAAAGTGAAAAAGGCCTTAATGTCAGCTAAATCATTGATTATGTAGCAGTTTAAGAAGGGCAAAGTGATAGTAAGAGCCTTTAGTAGGCTCTTTTGGTCTAAGAAGTGTAGGAAATTGGCTGAGTTGGAAAAATGCTGAAGAGAGTTAGTAGAAGAATAATGAAAAAAAAAAGTGGCTTACTAATTGCATGGTTTTAAAAAAATGAGCACAATTACCTTCAGATTCAAGGAAGTAACAAGTAGTAGCACAGATGCTAATGAGAGAGGCAGCAAAAAGAAAAAACTGAAAAATTGCAATGATGACATAATTATTATCATGTTTCAGAGATCTCTTGAAGTTGCCAAAGAGATTAGGATTAGAATGGAGTGTATGATTATAAGGAGCAGTTGAAGGTGCTATAATAAATACATTTCAACAAGTTGAGACACTTTTTATATGGTATTGATAATTGAGGAAAGAAATTTTTGAGTAGAAAAACAATGAAAGAAATTTATTTTCTATATATTAGAAAAGAAAATTTTTTTTAGCAAAAATAAAGAGGAAGCAGAAAGTGACAAATGAAAATATGCTTACTAGCTATCTAGAATGACTGAGGATAGTTAGTTCTTGGTGTGGAGGAGATAATACATCAGTTTCAAATTGTAAGATATGACAAAGCTACTGATCATCAAAAAGTCTAAATAAAAACAGACTTTTGCTGAAAACTATAGGCAAATGACATAGCTAGAACCACTTCTCTCTTCAACTCAAGTTAGATCAGCCTTATCAGTGGCCTAGATGCTGGGAAATCACCTTATCAGTATTTTGATCCAATGCATACCCAATTTTATCATGTGACTATAATTATATAATTATGCTTAAGTTCTGAGGATCAAGTGATTTATCTTATATAAACATTAAGCATTCTTGACAGAGCTATTGGATTGGTGCACTGATGACAAATCAAGGCAATCACCACAGATCTGATGAGATCTGATGGCATCATTAGAGATATAAAAATAAGCATATCTTAGTGAGATTATATATGAATCCTCACATATTAAGTATTGTTTTCATTGCTTAATCAATCTACACACATTGGAAGTTATTTAAAGGCATTCCATAATAAACTGATAGAGGAATCAGCAATTTGATGGGAAAAGCTAAATTTAGTTGTTGAGGAAAATTGAGCAAGTATTGATAAAATGCTTATATTTCAATAGAAAGGCCACCAAACTCTATTATATTTAGTATTTTCAGGAAGGTCTGATTAATCCACACTTGATAAAAAAATGTCCAGAGGCATTTGGAGAAGAGTTGAGGGAGATATTAGTAATTTACAGAATTAGAGCACTGAAAACATTGAAGGACCCTCTCTTGGCTAGGAAAATTTATACTAAGTTTTTTGGAACCCAAAAATAGAGGCTCAATAACCAAAAAATGACTTAGAATAACTGGAAAATGTTATGCATTATAGGGAGAGGAAATAACATAAATAGAGGGAAACTGATTGCTCATGCTTAGAATCCCCAGAGAGTGGATATCTTAGGCCTAAGGCAATAGTATACTTTAAGTCAATAGTTTGATATGCTTTTTAAACCTTCTTTTGGTGTGATTAAGGTTGCATTGATTGACTACTTAATAAACTCTATTATTCATTTATATATTTCATAAAAGTACTTTGTAAAGTATAATTTAACTCCAGAACTTAGTGAAAGCTGGTTCATTTGTGATTGCCTGTCACAACTCCTCCCTTCTGGAACTCCTGGGACAGCTCCGGAACATCCGGGGCTCTCTTTTGTCAATCCCATCATGTGCCCTGCCCACTACAGCTGCTGATGCCACCATCACATGCATTAAGACTGCCACCACCCAGCCTCCCAGGAACTCTGCATCACAGACCCTGGGATCAACTACTGGCAATAATTGGATCATGTGACTCACTTCTAGCCATTACGCATTATAACTCCCTCCATGCCAATTGATTGCATGCTCCACATGCATGATCCAAGTATACAGTCTCTGCCTGCTACTCAATGCCTCCCAGAGCCCATCCCAGACACCCCAGAACCCCAAGACCTGGCCCTGTAGTACTTATAGCATAGTTCTCCATTGTATTCACCAGTCTTGATATTAACTTGAATTGTTGCATGCCCTCTTGCTTGACTGGTATATACTAACTGGTATGCTTTGACTGGCATGCCTGAATAATTGTGTGCTCTAAGCTTGGTATGCATTTTACAACTTATAATTTGCTAATCAAGTCTTGTCTTAGAGCCCTGGATTCCAACTCAACCCCCCTCCAACCCTCAGCCTCTAAAATACCCAAAGCTTTGGGATCAGGTTTCATTCCCTGGAACCACCCCCTGTTCATGTCTTGAACCCCAGAGCCCTAGCCCTGGAGCTCCAAACACCTGAGTATCTGCAGATCAAGTCTGCCTCATAAGGGCATTGCTTTCTTGGAAAGTCCCTGACTCAGCAGAACTTGACATTGCCTCTATTCAGACTAATCCAAATAACTTAATTTCACATTACCAATTGTGTCTTTCTAGTGTCAAATATCATATTTATAGTCTTTCAATCAATGTCAGAGTTCATAATTTATAGCCAAGATAATCCTAAAATAATGGGAGTAATAAGATGTAACTAGATTAGATAAAAATCAATAGGAAAACTTAGCCTGTTAGTAAGTATAAGCTCATCTTCATAGTATCATGTAATGAGTCTAAAGGAGGTGGATTAGCTATTGATAAGTTGGACCTCAGTTTTCTGCTCAGTAATGCTAAGTTATAACTAGTAAATGTTCTAGTAGCACTACTATTAATCAAGGCTGAGTGATGATAATGATGATGAACCAGTTTTATTTATATAGACCTATTTTTACTTGCAATACTGCTTGGGTTATTGTGTCCTAGGTCTAGCAGTATAGTAAGGTATGGTATTTCTCTGTATTAAGGCCCCAACTTATCCACTGTTTTTGTGCCATCCCACTTTTCTTTTGACCATCTACTCTTGGCAATGCTTACTGGTGTTCAGTTAGTATAGGCATGACCTGATGCCAGGGCTAACTCCACTAATCCCAGCTTCCTATAAACCAAGACTACTGGCAGGGCCTCCACATTACTATAGCCTCCCCTGCACCCAGATGGTATCTTCCAGAGAACAATCCTGAGATTTGGAACCCACAACAGTATGAGCCAGCATGGGTAGTACCAATGACAGTCCTGCCGCTAGCTGGTTTTTATACTGACCATAAGCAGCTGATCAAATTAGCAGTGACTCCAACCTCAACAGCCATGCCAACCCATCCGATGGACCACACATTATGTCAGCAGCCTGATTGAACTATTGACACCTTCTTTTCTCACCCACCCATGCTAGGATATGCTTGGTTTTTGAGTTTAACCTCTTCCAACTCCATCTCACTGGGCAACCCTAATTATTTTTCCTATTTTGGACAGGAGTGCAATGGTCACAATGCCTTCATCAAGTCACATGCTAATTGGTCACCCATTTTACAGCCTGCACAACAAAGCCTCCCTAGTCAACATATGCGGGCGATGGCTTCCCAGTGGCATTGAAATAACCCATGTGGTGTCTAAGGTGTTTTTCACACAGGCACAGTTTAAACTTTAGTCTTCCCCACTTGCAAGAGCATGTAACCCCTGCTTTGGACCACAGTGGTGCCAACTGAGCCACCATAGCTCAAGGCTGAGTGAGTTTTACTAGTAAAACAGAATGTAACAAGGATAATAAATGATTTAGTAAAGCTAAAGTGCAGTCATTCTATAGTTTCTAAAGTTTTTTTGAGGCTATTAGAAGCTCATTTGGAGTTAAAAAATGAAGGTTGACTGAGGAGTAAAAGGAAGATTGGTTCTGGCTAAGAGTCATTTTCAAGTGGCACCAATAAATCTTGGGATTAATATTACAGAGCCACATGAATCCTAGAATAAGGAGGAGACTCTTGTGCAGTTTTATTATCAACATTTAGAGCTCTCCATTAGTTTTATCTTCAAATATTAATAGAATATAGGAGCAATGAGTAATGTTTCATATAGAGGAGACTTTATCATCAAAAAGGCAGAGCTGGATAAGGTTAGGAAAGTGCATGAATGGAAGTTTTACATTTAAGGCTCAGGCTTTGTCAACAAAATTGTTAGTAGTGCTATTGTTAATTAGTATTAAAATAGGTTCAAAAATTTGAAAAAGGAAGGTGTGGAAGAGAAAGAGCTTAGGAGCTTAGAAAGAGAGGTATACTGTATAGATGTCTAAGACAAGTACTAGTGCATATAAATGAGTGTCTAGTGTGAAGACTTTGGAGTCAATATTATGATTTAGTGTATTTTTGTAATTTGCTAAATTGCTGGCTTATTTTTTGCATACTAGAACTTGAATTTATCTCCATTAATGATCCAGGCTGTATGGCCCAAAGTGCTTTATTTAAGATAGTTTTGTACAAAGTAACCTAGTTTTTTGTATAATAGGCATACACTTTTTTTTTTATAAAGTTCCTTAATTTTTTTTAATACCATAATTCAGTAGTAGCCAATGTTATATCCTGCTTATAAGAGTTGACCATCATTAGGGTCATCAGTATTATTAGTGTCCAGTACATCCTTACATTTATCTTCATTGGCCACTAGCAGTTTGCTATATTTAGCAGTCTAAATGAGGGCTAGAGGCAATTTTAAGGTGGTTCTGTCAAGTTCAGCTGATTATCAGGGTTTTTTTAGGTTAATGAAGTTTTTCTGAGCATAGAAGTATAGATTTTGGGATTGCCATCAGAAAACTACTGATTTGGAAGTTTCTTACTTCATGTTTCCTTCTAACTTTCAGGCTTTTTTACTCTAATTCACCTACCATTGAGTATCTTTATCAAACTCCTTACTGGCTGAACTATGGGAACAAACTTCCTCATTAATTGGGAGCTAATGCCAGACCATAAAAAATAAATCACTTTTAACAAGAACTTTAATGGAGCCTTCATTAAAAGTAATTTAATTCTCACTATGACATGACTATAATTATGACATCAGTCACATCAGTTACACAGCATGAGATTAGTGTGACAATGTCACACTGTGACATTATATGTAACAGTCATGTGACTTAACTTCAGAATATTTTTTATTGATAGGCAAAGTAAATTCTTAAACTTATTCTCTTTGAATTTCATTCTGCCAGATTAGTATTTTATTATTTATATCTGTTTTATCTTTATTAATACATCTTTGAATTTCCCTCTGCCAGCTATGTGACTGAGCCACAGCCTCCAGAAGTCACCCTTACAGCAAAACAAATCTTTAACATTGGTCTAAAAGCTCCCTCTAGCTTGCTCCATTATTAATATTCTTAAAAGTTTCTTTTCCACTAAATAGCTTTTTCTTAGTTTTTATGACTTAGCCAGCACTTTCAGCTAATCTCCTTAAGGCATCTAATCTGCAGGACAATGCCTAGAACTGCTTGCTTGCTCTAGAAGCTCAAGTATAGGCCACCCAAGCTTTTCTTACTCTTTACACTGCCAAACTTGCTAGATTATGACAGACAACAATGCTCAAATGATAACTGGATTGAAACTTGGTACAGAGTAGCCTGAGATTAATAGCAGCTTATAAAGCTAAAGCAAGAGTTATAATACCCTCACATCTTTCCACTGGTTTATCATCTTGCCTTGACACTGGTTATATGCTTTTCTTCTACTGCTCCTTCTTTTCCACACATATTTGTAGTAGGAGCTCCTTTCACCATCTAGTTACAACCACTTCTTCCAGGAGTTTCTATAGATGTTGATGCCTCTTACTAGCACTCCACTACACCTCTTCTCTGTTGCTGATGTGAAAATCCAGGCCATTTGCATATTATTGCTTATAAAAAATAGAGGTTTACTATCTTTTTACTTCTAAATAGGAAGAGTTTCTATTGCAGCTTCTTATTACAAAGGATGCCTCTAGTGATCCCTCTCCTAATATGTCAGCAGTAGAAACCTTATTTGTAGAGCTCTTGAATACTCCAGCTCTTATTCTAGACACTAAGGAGGATTTTTAGTTAAGTGATGGATAAATTGTATGCCTCTGCCACTTAGTGCCAATCAGTTTGCCTGTTTGTTTAAAAAACCTGCTAATACAATCTTTAATAACGATGATTCACTGGCTGAAACTATAAGCACACCCTTCAACATACAAAACACTTCTGTAGTTCAAAGTTCCAATAGTGTTACAACCCCCTCTGGAATCCTGCAGAACAACCCTGGAATCTCATCCAGGACCCTCTTTCATCAACCCCACAATGTGCTCCACCCCCACAGCTGCCAATGCCACCATCAGCCAACCCCCCCAGGAACCCTGCATTATGGACCCCAGAATTGACCACCATCAATGATTGGATTACACCACTCACTTCTGGCCATCACACATCACAACTCCCTCCATGCCAATTGATTGCATGTCTCACACACACAATCCAAGTATATAGTCCCTGCCCACTACTCAATGCCTCCTGGAATCCATCCCAGACACCCCAAAACCTCAAGACCTGACTCTGTAATACTTATAGCATAGTTCCCTGTTGTATTTGCTAGTTTTTGGGATATTACTTGAATTGTTGTGTGCCCTCTTGTTTGACTAGTATGCACTGACTGGTACACTTTGACTGGCACACCTAAATAATTGTGTGCTCTAAGTTCAGTACACATTTTGCAACTTATAATTTGCTAACCAGGTCTCATCTTAGAACCTCTGGTTCTAACTTGACCCCCTCCAACCCCCAACCTCTACAAAACACCTGAAGCCCCAGGTCCAGTTCCATTCCCCAGAACCACCCCCCTATCCATATCTTAAACCCTGGAGCCTTAGCCCTGGACCTCCAGACACCCAGGTATCTGTAGATCAAGTCTACCTTGTAAGGGTGTTGCTTTCCCAAAAAGCCCCTGACTCAGTGGAACCTAACAAATAGAGCCTTTTCTTCTTCTCCTCTGCCATGCCTATATATTCCAGCATAGGAACAATGCCTTCTTTGCCAATATATTGTGGCTTTTGCTCCTTCCTCCAACTTTCTACAGCTAAGTGTAGAGATTGAAACTATTAATATATAACAAACTTGGAGTGTTATAATCTTGCTAAATAGTGGTGCTACTGAATGTAGAACAACATCAACTGACTACTTGCTCCCTCACTTGCTCTATTCCAGTTTACAATAGAGATAAGACACTCAATGAGTTGAAATTCATCTGCTCAGTAGTGAATCTAATCCTCTGCTACTGCAACTACTCAGCAGCTAGTCCTCTTATCTCTTGATAATAACTCTTCCTTCCATATAGAAGCAAATAGTTCAAACTTTGCCATGGGAGCAGTTTTGTCTCAGTAATCTTGAGAAGATAGGAAGTGGCATCCTATAGCCTTCTACTCCAAGAGCTTAAATGTGGTGAAGCAGAACTATGAGATCCATAATAAAGAGATGCTAGTTATTATTTAGTCATTAGAAAAGTGATGACATTTTCTTGAAAGAGCATAGCACAAGTCTGAAATTTCAACAGATCACAAAAATCTTAAGTACTTCAGAACTACAAAAAAACTCAACCACCACCAAGCTTGGTGGTTCTTGTATCTGGCCAACTTTGACTTTTTTCTGCATTACAAATTTGGATAAAGCATGGGCAAGTCTGATGCACTATCTAAACATGCTAATCATAGTACAGAAGCAGATAATAATGACAATATCACTCTCTTTGAGCCCAAGTTCTTTGTTATCTATGCTTTTGAAGAAGTGGCAGTTCAAAAGGATGAGGTAAATATTTTTCAAGATATGCCAAGATAATTGAGATGGTAGGCAAGTAGCTAAAGTGGCAAGAGCACTATATACCCATTTACAAGATAAAGCAAAGTCTGTTCACATCAATGAGTGAGTCTTGCAGGATGGACTCCTTACTTTCTGTAGCTACATTTATATTTCTAATATGCCTGAGCTCTAAAGATGCATTCTAGAGCAGTACTATAATTTTTATATTGCAAGTCACCCAAGTAGGTAGAAGACACTAGAATTAATTTCATGCAATTACTAGTGGCCTCAGATGTCTTAATATATTGGCACTTATACCAGCACCTGTAATCTCTGCCTTTATACTAAGCTTTGCTATTAGCTCCCTATAAATCAACTTTATCCACTTCTAATCTCCACTGAGCATTAGAGCATAGCCTTAGTAGACTTCATCACTGAGCTGCTAAATGCATATGGATATAATATGATCATGGTAATAGTAGATCTCTGTGAAAAAAGAGCTTACTTCATTCCTACTCATATTATATGCTCTGCAATAGGAGCAGCCAACTTGTATTAACAACATGTGTAGAAACTGCATGACTTATCTAATGCTTATATCTTGGATTAAGGACTACAGTTTATAGCTGAGTTTATCTAGGAGCTCTATCATCTTCTTAATATAAAGCTTTACACCTTTATAGTATACCATTCTTAGTCAAATAGACAGATTAAGTGTGTAAATCAGAAACTAGAGCAATACTTACATCTTTTCTGCAATGAATAGCAAAATAACTAAGATGATTTACTACTTGATGCAGAGTTCTAGTACAATAACTATGTTCACACCTCCATACAAGTGTCTCCCTTCTTTCTAAAGACAGGCCATCACCCTCAGATGAATTTTGAACATCAAGCATACCTTTCAGAAAATGAGTCAGTGAATAAATTTGCCAATCAGATGAAGATAGCACAAGAAGAAGCAAAGGCAACATTAACCAAAGTTAAGGAAGATATGGCATGCTACTATAATCAGAATTGTATTCCTACTCCTAAGTATTAATCAGGTAACAGAGTTTATCTTGATGCATCAGATATTTCTACCACTTGGCTTTTTAAGAAGCTATCTCACTAGAACTTAGACTCTTTCACTGTGGAATGCTAAGTGAGGCCCTTAGCCTACTGCTTAAAGCTGCCTCCAGCAATGAAGCAACTGCATCCTGTCTTCAATGTAGTTAAACTATCTCCAGCATCCATTGATTCAATTCCATGATGTCATTCCAAATTCCCTCCACTTCCAGTAATCTGTAATAATAAAGAGGAGTATGAAGTGGAAAAGATATTAGACAGTCACCTCTTCCAATGCAAGCTCTAATTCAAGGTCAAGTGAAAAGGCTATGGAATTGAAGACATTTCTTAGGAACTATAAGAAAATGTTCATATATTCAGTCTAGTCCAGAACTTTTACTAAAGGCATCCAGATAGTCTTTAAGCTATTTGTAGACTGTATTTGCTCACTCCAGTGGATTGTGCTCTTTGCAACTTCTTCTATCCAGTGCATCAGGACAATGCACTCTAGAGAGGGAGTGATGTTAGAAAATCCATTAGTTGAGAGCCAATGCCAGACTGTAAGAAATGGATCACTTTTGATGAGAGCTCTAATAGAGCCCTTGTCAAAAGTGATTCAATTCCCACTATGATGTGGTCATGACATCAGTCACATTAGGTGTAATGTCATATGTGACAGTCATGTGACTCAACTTTGGAACATTTTCTATCAACAAGCAGAATGAATTCTTAGACTTATTTTCTTTGAATTTCTATCTGCCAGATTAGCACCTTATTATTTGTACCTTATTTACCTTTATTAATACTTTTTTGAATTTCACCTTATAATTTGGAGGCTCTTTGTTCTATGGAAATTCTAGGAGCCCATTGAGAGGAGGAGAGCCATTTGGAGAGGGGGCAAACTCCAGGAAAGAGTCAGGTTCCAGAGAGTTATCAGGAATTTAGAGGAAAAATTTGCATCATGGGAGAGTGCATCTTATAGGTAATATTTATCTAATGTTGCATAGGTTAAAGTGAGGAGAAAAGTCCCACAGTCTGAAATAAAGTAGGTGTGTAAAAAGATTTAAGGGCTCATTGATGTAACTAAGAGTTTGTATAGATTTGTTATCATTATCATATGCAGAGTGGCTTTTTTTGAGTGCTAGGATAGAGGATTTTTTCAAGACTGGTCCTTAAGTGTGAAAGATGTTAGTGTCAGAGACTGAGTTAGCCCAGTGTTGTGCTAACAGTCCTATCTCATGTGCAGCTGCCTAATCAAATAACTCACTGATGAGGTTGAGTCCTCAGAGGAGGATAGAAGTAGTGTTTAAGTTCTGCTAATGTTGTTGAGCAGGCCTTGAAGGAGAGTCATCTATAAGTCTTAGCATTTCTGGAGGTCCCTGGCATAGCATATAGAAGGAATAGGCAGAGTCTTCTGAGGATGATAAAATATGGATCTCATTGACTAAGTTGCATAGTTTTTTTAATAGTGGCTCACTCTTAAAAATCTAAAAAGTTTGACAAAAGAAATTCTTTTACTCTTAGAGCTCATGAAATATCAAAATTCAGTTGATCCAGATCTCTGAGGTGGTGGCAATAATGGGCTGCTCCAGGCTTTGTAGAAGGACCTGAGCCATTTAGAAGAATTCTAATCTAGAAGCTTCTTAAGGATTTTGTTATGCTGCTGATTGTAAAATTCTAGTCATTTCTGCTGCCAAGGCAAGGGGTTTCTCTCAGTTCCAAACAGGTTCTATTGTTTGGAGGGCTATGTAAAGCCATGGTGGCATAGGCAATTGGGAGTCTCATGAGTAGAGGTTGCAGATATGCAGAGGTAATGTAGAGTAGATACCTATAACCTTTGAGTAGTACTAGAGCAACTACAAAGAAGCTAGTGCAGGCTAGCACCAGGGCAGGCCAGGAAGCTGGGAGCATCATTGAGAGTCCTCTAGTATAGGGCTAATTAAAAGGGCTAAATACAAGTTGAGGAGCCAATGTGCATTAATCAAGCCTTAGTCTCTGGCTAATTAAGGAGGCCATGACATATTTCATTGGGTCCATTAACCAGTATTGATTTCTATGAGGTGCAACAGATACACCTACAGAGTTTTAGTGAGTTTTAAAAGGATAAACAAAATAGATTCAGAAAAAGATAGATAAGATTAATAGAGTAAAGATATAGAGGAGAATGAAAGTAAGCAGGAAACTTTAGAGAAACATGAGTAAAGCAATATTATGACTATTGTACTGACTATGGAGCTACTTCTTAAGTATCTGCAGGATGCCTCAGACCTTTGGAAGTGATTACACATCAAAGGAGATCAGGTCTTAGTATGATTAGGCAGCAGGACAATTATATAGTAGTTAGGAGCTATAAAGTGATTTTGTGGAGGAGTATTTGTTTAGTATCAGGAGTGATCTGGCTTTATTAGAGAAGCTCAACATGGTCAGGTTATTGAAGCATAATAGCTTCAAAAAAGCTTGGTGATTGAATTAGTGATGGTTGGATATTGAAAAAGAAAGGAGGCAGGGGTCAGTGTGGTCATGCTTAGGAAAGAATAGTGGAGTTATGACAATAAGGCAATATATAGAATAATGGATAATGCAAATAATTAGTGGCAGGCACTTAACTAGGATATGAAGTGGCTGAAATATATAAGATTGAAGGCTAATTAATTAGTGAGATTTAAAAACCACAACAAGAAAACAATTACCAGCATATATATAAATAATACATTAGATATGTTTAAGTCCAAGAAAGAAGTAATCTAAGCACAGATCAAACTGAAGAAGAAATATAAAATAAAAGACCTTAGTGAAATTAAGTTTGTATTGGGAATATATATCACATGCAATAAGAGCTAAAAATTCATAACACTCAACTAAGAGGAGTATTTAAAACACACTCTAGAATAGTATAGAATGTCAAATTTCATATTTAAATATACACTTCTTTTTCTTAAAATTGTATTTAGCCACATCCAATCTCTAGAGACTAATAAGAAATATAAGTATATGCAGAATAAGCTATACTGCAAGGTACTGAGATCACTTATGTATGCATAGGTAGGGACCTAATTCAACATTGCATATGCTATCATACCACTTAGTAGATTTATAAAAAACCTCAGCAAATCACATTGATAAGCACTAATGCACATCAATATCAAAAGTATTATAAATTACAAAATGAGATATAGAAGACCAGAATACATTAATTACATACTTTATAGCTACTATAATTCTGACTTTGCAGCCAACATTGACATATACAAGTCAATATCAGGAGGGATATATATTTAGGCTAAAGAACTCACTAATTAAAGTGCAAAGTTCTAAAACACAGTGTTAATATCAATAATAGAGGCCAAGTACATCATTTTAAGCAGAGCAGGAAAACAAATTCAATAAATGTACTCAGCATTATCAAAAGTCAGATTAGCCATCCTATTTCCAGCAGCCTTAAAGAGAAACAACAATGGCTCAATCATTATAGTGAAGAATAGGTAAAACTACAATCAAGTCAAATACATTGATATCTAGCACTACTTTATATAACAAGCTGTTAAGGATGAGAAAATTTCAATCAACTATATACTGAGTGCCAATAATATTGCTGACTTGTTTATTAAGCCACTTTTCAGACTACAATACTATAAATTCTGTGCAGCATTATATCTATGCAAGTAGCAATAAGTATTACAAGTAGTGACAAGTACTGTGAGTCTGGGGAAGTGTTGAGGAGGTGATTATGGTATATATGTATGTGAGGAAGTTACAGAATCAATGTGTTACAAATAAGAGAAAAGGAGAGATAAAAACAAAAAAATCTATATAGTACCCAGAGAATATAGATTAAAATGAAGTAATTACATCCTTGTTTGTTTTATATACTAACTGAGGTATATAAACCTGCTGACAAAAGTAATATGACAAAGAAGTTCCAACATATCTCATCATTGTTGTGCAATCACTTTTTGGTCCATTAGTAAGTCAGCTACTACATAGTTTGTTGCCCATGAACACAGCCACTTGCTACAGTATTTAAGCATTCCCCAGATGTATTAGGTAGACATCTGGAAATACCACAAATACACCAAGTTCTCTCCATATTCAATCTAAGCTAATTCTATTGCATCATGGTTAGATTTGGTCTAATCAATTTGTAACCATATTTCCATTTTGTCACCTGCTCTATTAGTTATATCATTGGACTAATATAGAAATATTACAGTTATTCTACCAATAGGTATATAAATTAATAATAAAGTTATTTTACATATTAACTGAGTTATTTTATCAATACAAAGCCATGGACTAAATAGATAAATGTACTACTTCTGGCCCTTTCACTAGCAAGGCAGAAATCTTTATTTCTGATTATTATTCATGCAGAATTTAGTCCAAATATAATCTTGTGCTAATAAATCAAAGGTGTGCTTAATATTAGATTATATTCATTTAAGTTCATTATATCAAAATACTATCTTTTTATATATTCTGATATTTTATCCTTATAGTGATTCTATAATTTACTTTAGATCAGAATCCTTATACTGCTAGTTGTATAGGAATAAGATCTTTCAATTTAGCTTTTAATACTTATAACTATTCAGCTATCATATCTCCTAATAACTCTGAATTTATAAGTGCTCTTACTGGATATCTGTTTATTTTGGCCACTATTACTAATAGTTTGGAAATATTTTGCTGTTCTGCCTTCCATTTGATATTATTTCTTAAGAGTATAGGATAAGTGCCAGCTTTTACCTACTGTCTATTTAATTTAAGAACTCTAGATTTGTTGCATTCATCCTAGACTTGAATAGTTCTTGTAACTTATATAAATTGCTAAATATTAGCAATATCATGACTTAGTTTACTTAGCAGTCTCATCAAGACATCATCTTCTCTAAGTTTTTGAGAATTGCATATTCTTTCAAATGATTTAAATAGCTCTTGATAAGCTCTGTTCACCTTATTTTAATATCAGCTAATTATGTCAAACAGTAGATTGTATAAGCTTCCATATTCAATTTGTATTTGATACTTAAGAAGTTAGTCATTAATTTTATAATTTAAAATTCTGTCAGGGAACCACTCTTTTGGAGGTCTCTTGCCCCATGTTTCCTTCTAATTTTCAGGTCTTCTCACTCTAATTCATTCACCTTCTATTATCTTCATTAAACTTTTTACTGGCTGGACCATGGGAACAAACTTCCTTATTAGTTTGGAGAAGAAATGGATCACCTTCAATTTACACTGTGACATTACTATAACCATGACTATAACATCAGTAACATCAGTTACATTGCATGACATTATCATGACAATGTTATAGTGTGACACATATAACTGTCATGTGACTCAACCTTAGAATATTTTTTATTAATAGGCAAAGTAGATTCTTAGACTTGTTCTTTTTAGATCTCCCTCTGCCAAGTTAGTGCCTTCTTATTTATACCTATATTACCTTGATTAAGACATTTTTGGATCTCCCTCTGCCAGCTGTGTAATTGAGCCACAGCCTCCAGAGGTCACCCTTACAGGTTTTTCAGTTCTTTCTTAAGTAGATATAAAACTAGGCTGTGTGGTTATAATTCTTTTTATCAGTTCATTGTGTATATGGGGCTCTTAGTTTGAGTACCTTGGATGCATTCCAGGCTCATACATCTTCTAGCATCATGGTCTTGTACTATTCAACTCAGTTTAGTTGTTGTTTAAGCACTGCAATGCAGTATTTTGTATACCAGAGCCTTACTCTGTATTCCTCTCTAGCTAGGTCATCAATAGAAATTATGAAGTCAGTGCCCAGTATTTGATCTCACAATATTAATTTCTAAATCATTTATGTTGTAAGATACAAAGCACTTCTCTTTGTACTATAGACAATTGCTGGAATCACCCAGATAAGTTTGCATGGATTCAAGAAGGTATTTTAATTTACAAGCAATAGCATTGCCTACTATTTTGAGTCTTCTTCACTTTCTTTCCTCCTTTCATAATAGGTTCAGTTTTACCTCTGCATTCACTATTTTCATATTGCATTCTAAGGAGGCCCCTCCTAAGTCAATTGCAGATGTAGTGTTCACTGGTTCCAACCAGCTGTCTTCCTGCCACCAAGCAACAACATCATTGTTTGATTGTAAGTAAGCTCTTTCAG
>QLON01000816.1:0-34060 GCA_003313675.1 Termitomyces heimii
GAAATGCTACATACTCGAAGAGCAAGATTCATTGGTAGCTGTACTACAATGAATGGGATGGAGGAAACCGTCAGTGCAATAGTGTAGTGATAATCGCTCTTCCTGTAGACCTGCAACGCGTGCATTGGCTATACTCAACTGGTTCTAATTGAAAGGAGGAATATAAGCCCAGGTCTGGAGATTCAATCATGACATGGCCTACCAATAGAGAGAGGACTTGGAACATCGTTGCTATTGGAAGGATGAGAAAATCAATTTTCCTCCAAATTCTTTCGTGGACTGGGTTTGCATCGGCTCCACCGCTGTAGCTGTCTACATTACCTTGGGACCTAGAAGTCTGAGGAAGGGGTGAGAGCCTTGGAGTTTTAGCCATACGAATCTGTCTATGCTAAGAGCATTCAGTTGTAGTCTTTTGTTCTGCATTAAGCTTCATTCAACGTGCCATACGTCTACTATCATAGAGTTCGTGAAAGACTACTTGAAATTCAAACGCATCACGAGTAGGATATGACCTTCTTGGAGGTATATTTGAAGTAATTTGGCAAACGGGAAAGTTAGAGTTAGGACAATTACATTAACGGAGACAGATGTGAAGTTGCCCATACGTTTTTAGGTCGTTGCGGTGGGATTGCATCTCGTATTGTTTTAATACTTTGAAAAGGTGACCATAGATGACTAGATACATTTCTTTCCCGCAGTATATCATATACCCAGGAATCATTGACTGTGAGGCAAGCGTTGACTGGATGGCAAAATTACTGAGGAGACTTGTAATGAAATTTCCTGTTTCCTTTGGGTCCCAGACAAACACGTTCGGTAAAAGGAGTGCTCATCAAAGCAATTAAACAGATGACCTGAGCAACACTGTCGAAGGAGATGACGTCTGACTTCGGGACATGACTTCAAAATCGATCATGCACGACGATGTTATGATGTACGCAACTTATGTTATTCAGTTCTTTTTATTGCGTCACATTTATTCTATGATGTTCTGAATGTTTCAGTTTTACATATATATATGTACCTTTGCCTGAAGTTCGAATTGTCGCCGATATCGAACTTCAGATAATTGTATCATACTTACTAGCAGAATATACTTCATTCCGCAATATGCTGCGTCAAACACGCAAGTACTATCTGTCAGATGTTTGATCAGTCTTTCATCCATAGTGCCATCTAGACGTTGACACAATAGTCTTTACCTTTACAAAGGCTGATTACAGGCGATTAAAGCAAGGAGGGAAAGCGAAGTTCATTGATCCATTTCACAGGTGATTGAACGAAGAAGGAAGGGGACAGCACAAATATGATTACTGTAGCGCAAGTGTGTAAGCATCTATGGTCCAAATGTGATGATAGTAATATGCACCGTGTAAACGGAGATGAAGGTGGCAATACGTGAATGAAGTGACAGTCCCTTTTGACTTGGGGCCGGGAAAGCGGTTAATGCCGGACCAGCACGGCATCTGGGTGTTCTGAACGTCCGCAATAGAAAGTCTGAGTCTTATTTATGAGTATTCTATCAGGGTTCAATTTACAACAGGATATGGTACTTTCTGCTCCTGTGTTGAAATGTTGGACGCCATAACATGACGATGTGATATTGTGATACCGGGCCATTACTGCTTTGTCCGCAGATCATACATATATTCAGCACACAAGGACACAAGTACCCTCAGCTGTGTTTACACTACCTGAGGGTACGTTACTCATTATTACTCCACACAAACTCATACTTACGAGAACCGTACCTAGATATACATTTACTGTGTAACCATTCTAGGTGTAGACGACGGTCTGACTTACACGATATATATTACAAGTTCTAATATTCTGAACCCTAGTACACATCGAGACCTGCAAGCACGAAACCGCTTATTTTTTCTGTTCCGGACCGACTATCCAAACCAATCTACGTGTAGGACGTGTGCCCAGGTCCAAATTTCTTTACCTTACCTTGTCTTCATTTGCTGGGTTGGCGACCAAGAGTCCGCCCCCACCACCCCTGTCCGCCGCCAGGATTGTCGGGATGAAGCGGGTTAAGAGCTCAGGCACCCCACCATGGTCACAGTCGGGAAGGACACGTCTTGTTGGGCAGGACATGTTCTCGACAAAGATGACGGGCAATATACAGAGTGGGCATATGTCATGAAACTAGAACTTACAATGATCTGACTCTGGGGACTACATCTTCGAATAGCCTTCTGGCCCGAATGTGTTTATTCACTTTGGCCAGGGTCAACCACAGCCACAGCCACAGTTTGAACCACACTGTCTTTGCTGTCCTGGCCCCACAGCTTGAGATTCAGATGATTTGGATGTTGCATTGATTCAGAGAGTAAGGATTTGCCCATTCATAGATTCTAAAAATTAAAGGAACATATAGTGGAACTGAGGACTATTGTCAGGGAACTACTCTTTTAAAGGTTTCTTATCCCATATTTCCTTCCAATTTCCAGGCTCTTTCACTGTAATTTATCTGCTTTTTACTGTCTTCATCAAACTTCTCACTGGCTGGACTATGGGAACAAACTTCTTTATTAGTTTGGAGCCTTTGCCAGACCCTGGGAAATGAATCACTTTTAATGAGGGCTCTGATGGAACCTTTATCAAAAGTGATCCAACTCACATGGCCCCATACTTGGTAACTATGTGACTTGTAACATGACTATGATATTAGTTACATCAGTCACACTGCATGATAATCATGTGACAATGTCACATAGTGACAGTTATGTGTGACAGTCATATGACTTAACCTCAGAATATTTTTTATTAATGGCAGAGTCAACTTGCACTGGTTATTGCAAGACTTGGGCTATATTAAGAGGCTGTTGAGGTCTATAATATAAAGCTGCACAGGAGCCCTTAGAGCTGGTGTCAGGGCCAAGCATGACTCTTCATTGTATTTACAATAATAAGTATCAAGCCATTAACTTTAGCAATGCTGACACACTTTGCATTATGTTGCAAAATAAAGTTTCCATTAAATGGGTGGACCATGCATATATGTATAGCATAATTTATCTGGAGCATCAGTTTCAGAGGTTTTTAATATCAATAAACATCGATACCAAGGCAGATAATGATCAACAAGTAAGGGTAGCTTGTTATAGCATTTCCCCAACTATTTTCTAGTGAGATGGCTGGCAATAAGCATTGATTGATGACTGACTACATCTCTTCTATAAGTAATAGAAGGGGAACATTAAATATATTAATCTAGAAGCCACTGGCTTCTACTATTATGTGAATGAAAACTTCTATCAAGATCACCTCATTGCCTGCTAGAGGTTACAGTCCTCTGTGGAGTCACACAATAACTCTATTGCTTCTATACTGAGAGCTGGCTTTAACAACTGGCAGATCTTATAGGAGGAGTATCAAAGCTATGTCAAGTCCCACTGACCCAGGGGCTCACTCTATTAAGCAGGAACCTACTAGTTGGCTTTCATTAGAAAGGGAGACTTATATGGGGTCAGAAATTAGCACTGGAGTTAAATGCTAAGGGAAGTGTAAGGAATGGGAGAGAAGAGGGAGCTGTGAGAGAATATGGAAAAATGAAAAAGTAGTTGGAGAGTCAAGGAAAAGTATTATAGATACAGATAGAGACAGATAGGTAGGCAAATGGAGTTGAAATGAAGAATACAGAGTTAAGACAGAGAGTACAGAGTCAAAACAGAGAGTACAAAGTCAAGACAGAGAGTACAGAGTCAAGATGGAAAGTACAGAGCTGAGATAAAAAAATATAGAGTCAAGATGGAGAGTACAGAGCTGAGATGGGAAATATAAAGTTAAGATAAAAAATACAGAGCTGAGATGAAGAGTACAAAGTCAAGACAGAGGTAGAGATTAAGCAAAGAAAATGGAAGAAGAACTGAACTAGAAGAAATAAAGAAGAGAAAAGGCAGAAAAAAATGGGCTAAGAATAAAATGGGAGAAAAAAAAGAAGGTGAAACAGTAGAGTAAGACTAAAAGGAGGAAACTGAAAGATTAATGAGGCCAGAGCTGAGTCAAGTCTAGAGAAAGGAAATTAGAGTGAAGAAGAAAATGTCATGCCTCTACCACACTCTCCTGAGCATAACTATACCAATCCCCACCCTCTTTTTTCCAATATTCAACCACCACTGATACAATCATCAGGCTTGTCCAAAGCCTCTGCTCCTCAACAACTCAACCATGCTCAGCTCCCCTAGCAAGGCCAGATTACTTCTGACACTGGATAGATATCACTCTACAGAATCACCTTATAGCTTCTAACTTTTGTGCAATTGTCCTGCCACCTGACTGTGCCAAAGCCCAATCTCCTCTAGTGCACAATCACTTCCAAAGTTTAAAACATCTTGCAGGTACATAGGTAGTAGCTCAATAGTCAGTATGAAAATCTTAATATTAGCTTTGCCTATATATCTCTAGATTCCTTATTTGTTCTCCTTCTCCTCTGTCTTATTATTCTCTTGATCCTATTCCATTTATTTCTGCATCTGTCTCATTTTTCTCCTCAAGCCCTTTTCTGTCTCCATCTCATCTTATCTGTTGCCTTTATCTTTATTTCTTTCTCTCTCTTCTTCTTCTCTGGTTTTCTCTTTCCCTTGACTTAGCTCAGCTCCAACCCTGATTTCCTGGACTCTTTTTCTGTTATCATTTTACTATCTCCTTCCTATCTCATTTTTCTCCCTATCTACCTCTCTCCTTCACTTCTATTTCATTTCTTTCTCTAATCCAATCCTCCTTTCTTTCTTATTTGCTTCCTACTCCTGTCTCAACTTCTTTTCTCTATTCCATTTCTCTATTCTACTTACCTCCATCTATCTATATTTCTTCTTCTCTGATCTCTGACTTCCAATTCCTTCCTCCTATAATCTCCATCTACTTAATTCTATTACTCCCTCCATCCTCTATGATCCTCCTAGTGTCTAATTTTAGCACCAACTTTGGACCTCCATATATGTTTCCCTTTTCAGTGGAAGATAACTAGTAGGTTTCTGCTCAATAGAGTGAGCCCCCAGATCAGCAGAACCTGACAAGAACTTGAAGAGCTAGAGGTAGTGATAGAAGTAATAGATGAGACTAAGCAGAGGCAAAAAAGAGCTAGGGAGAAAAGGGAGATTTATTCAGAGAAAGGAATGGAATAAGATGGATAGGATGAGAAAATATGAAGGAGACTGAGAGCAAATGAAAAGATTAGCAAGGTATGAGCCAATATCAAAACTACTATATTGACTATAGAGCTCCTTCCTAAGTATCTGTGGGATATCTCAGGCTTTAGGAGTGATTGTGCATTGAAGAAAATCAGGCATTAGCAAGATTAAGTGGCAAGACAATTGTGTGAGAGTTAAGAACTGCAAGGTAATCATGTGAAGTGGCATTTGCATGGTATTAAGAGTGATCTGGTCTTGTTGAGGAAGGTGTAGGATAAATTATCATGATTCTAAGAATTAATCTTGATACTTTTGAAGAGGAGTTACCTATTTCATTAAGAAGAAGATAATTTCCAGTTTGTTTAGCCTTTGCTATGAGTATTAACAAGTCACAAGGGCAATCAGTCAAATATGTTGGATTGAATTTACAAATACTGATTTTTGCACATAGTCAACTTCATGTTGCACTCTCTTAATACACTTCAGAAGATTGAATTAAGTGATTGTATTATTAGAGAATACATCAAAAAGGACTATAAATATTGTCTATCAAGAAATTCTCAATGATTTGCAAATGTAAGTGTAACTTTCAATGATATTACTTTTTATAACTAATGTCTATGAATCTTAGCATATAACTTGACTATTACTTATAATATACTGATATTAAATACTTTTCAAATGTATGTATAACTTTTAACAAAACATTTTTCTACTAACTTCTATTTTTCTTAGCTTCTATTGTTGTTGATAGTGTACTAATACAAATCACTTGAAATTGTAATTATAAGTTATTTATATATATACAAAACTATAATCAAATGAAGTAAAATTAAGTTGTGCAAAACAAAGCTTTAACTGAGTGAAGCAAAGTTGATGCTAAATTTAATTATTGAATTTTGAAAAACAAGGCCTCAAATGAGCAAAGTGAGGTTGAGGCTGAATTTAAGCATTAAATAGTAAATACAAAGCTCAAACCAAGCAAAGTGAGGTTGAGCCATTTCTAAACAAAGTTATGGCCCATGACAAAGGCATAGAGCATAGCTTATTGTATATGTAATATATATGTGATGACTCCTGGGAATTTGATGTGCTGACTAAAATTTGTAATCTCTGACTAAGGCTGACAAATAAGGCTAACTTTGAATTGTCCAGCATGTGATGGTGTGACAGTGCATGTGACCATGTAATATGATAGAAAGCACAATGTGATGGTGACATGTAACTGAGATGTGACATAACAATGTGACATATATATAACATGTGGTGTACTGTATGATATATGGTAGCTGAAAGTGTAATGTGTGATGTGTGACACATGACATGAATATAATATTCCTAATTCTATGATTACTAAGATGGCTGGCTTTGAATTTTGCTCTAGGTGTAATAGAGCATGTGGCCACAGTGACATGACAATGATGTGTGACATATTATATTGAAGGTGTGATGTGACCTGATGTGTGACATACCATGTAATGTGTGACAGAATATGTGACATGTGATGTGACTGTGATGTGTGACCTGATGTGTGACAAACTATGTAACATATGACATTAATATGATATTTGTGTGATATGTAATGAAATATGTGCTATATCATATGATATGTAATGTACTGTGTGACATACTATGTGATATATCCTGCAACAGTTACTTGATGTGACTGCCTCAGGCCTTAGGCTGGATTTAAACATTTCATTTTGAAAAACAAGGCTCAAACTAAGCAAAGCAAGGTTGAAGCTGTATTCAAGCATTAAGTTCTGAAAAACAAGGCTCAAACTGAGCAAAGCAAGGTTATGACTGGATTTAAGCATTGCATTTTGGAAAACAAGGCTTTAAGTGAGTGAAGTGAGGTTGAGGCTAGATTTAAGCATTAAATAGTGAATACAAGGCTCTAACTGAGCAAAGCAAAGTTGAGCTGAATTTAAGCAAAGCTATGGTCTGTGCTGAAAGCAATACACAAAACTATACTCTTTTAAAAAACAAGGCCTCAAATGAGCAAAGGAAGGTTGAGACTGGATTTAAGCATTGAATATTGAAAAACAAGGCCTTAACTGAGCAAAGTGAGGTTGAGGCTGGATCTAAATATTGAATATTGAAAAACAAGGCCTTAACTGAGTGAAGTGAAGTTGAGGCTGGATCTAAGCATTGAATAGTGAATACAAGGCTCTAACCAAGCAAAGCAAGGTTGAGCCAGATCTAAGCAAAGCTATGGCCCATGCTGAAGGCATGGGTCATAGCTTGTATATGGTATGATAAGGGATTTGATGTCCATATGATGTCTGGGTGCTGCTAGGATATACTGCTCAATCAGTTTTGAAGTGGTGTGCTGCAGTGTATCATGAAGTGAAGGTATAGACTGATTACTCCAATTCTCTTCTCAAATTACAGTGCCTGCTATTTCAGACAGACATGGTTAGAGGGACAGGATCTGTGGTTTGTCTGGCTTCCCCTTTGTTCTTCTGTTGAGTAATCATATCTATGTTAAGCAGGACCACACTGTGCACAGTAATAAAACTAGTCTATATATGGATGTTGTAGAGTTATATGATATCCTCAGTCACTCCGTAATGTGTGGTTGACTGAGGGTGGTTTGTGTTTAATCTACCATATCTAGAGAGAAAAAATATTAAGGTTTGTAAGTAAAGTTTGACAATTACCGATCGCTCGTCACCCATATGTGGGTAGCGACAGGGTATCCGCAGAGAAAAGAAATCAAATCAACAAAGAAAAAGAATAATGACGTATTTCTAGTACTCGGTCCAGTCGTTTTACTCAACAGATGTGGTTCAAGAACAAGCGCTCGAGTCACACCTCTGTCACGCCATCGAAATATGTCTAACATTCACTCTGTGCCATCCTTCTGGTGGTCTACACAGTCCGATCCCATCTTGCATCATATAACGCAAGTGTATAGCGCAAGTATAATAGTAAACCAATAGTTTTTCTCACTAAGGTTCTTTCTCACTAAGGTTCGAGGACGAAAGGTAACTCATATTCAATAAATAAACATATGTAATACAAATGATTCGCACCCGAAGTCGAAGAGGGAAAATAACTCCAACTTTAGTATGTAAAGAGTTTCAAATATATACTTGTGAGACATGGTAGAACGATAATGCTATGAGAATCATTTATCGTGTCCGTGAGGTCAGACAATCGCAGGATTTGATTCCGTCCCGCGACTTGCCATCCATGTCTCTGGTCCCTAGGATATGATGATTAGCGCTGGCACCAAAATGTTGCCATGGTTAATAAAACACACCTTTCTGTTGTTAATTCTCTGATTTTTTACCCTTCTAGTGAACCACTCATATGAAGTAGACCCAGTCTCGAAGTTCTTTTCAGGTGACTTAGCAACCGCTTGGGCAATCATATCACTATCCTCAACGAGCGCACGCAAGACGACTGAATCTCCGGGTCTTGTAAAGAACACGAGTGACCACCGTTCGCATGCTGCTTGATGTCCGGGAGGTGGTCTTTGTGCGCAAAATCAGCTTCTATCCGGAGCAAGTCTATGGGTATGGTACACACACGACCCGGTGAAGATTCGAACGGAGTATTCCGCCACTGAAAATGGTCATCGCATCGCCGGGATTGCAAATTGCATGCCCTGGGATTGGCTACACAGCAGTGGTTGAGATTCACATCACTGTTTTCATAAGCAGATAAATCACCTTGACGTATTGCCAGCTCTCTGCGCCTGGGACCAAAACCTGTAAACCACCGAGACGGTTATGTAGAAAGGACTACGACAACATTAAACTGGATGTTTTTAAGTAGACTTCACCAGGACTTACTAGGGAACCGAAGTCTGTGTGGCTTCCAATTGCAAGTCTTCGAGGATCCACCGACATATGTCCAGCGGGTGGATTTCTGATCACTCTTGCTTCGCTCCCGCTGAATTCTTCTGTCGGATGCTTAATTAAGAGTCTGTGAGGTGGGAGTCCCAATCTATCATTAAACACGTCCAGCAGGGTATTGTTCACTGCAAGTGACTTTCTAACGAAAGGTGAAACAACAGATTGCATGCGTGCATTGACGGTGGAAGGATAAGCACGTCTCGCCTGCTTCGGCCATGCTAAGGCGTCGTCCTTGGAAATGTTGATAAATTCGACAGTGTCGAGGCGGCCTGTGACGTCTACTGCATTGGCCCCGGCGGCTTTGTATCTAATTAAAAGTGAGTGATTTCGGCTGAACAAGGTCAGAATAAAATCTTCCACCCAAAAGACATCCCGCTGTCTCCCTGTTCGAATCTCATTTTTTCTTCCAGTGGGAGTTTCATTGTTTCTACGCCCATGTCAAACATACCATCAACTTCTTCATCTACCCCGTGATTCTTGAGGCTGAACACAAATACACATACTTTTCAATTGGTCAATCACCGACAAAACTTATCACTCACTACCAAAATCCGAGCTTAGTCGCTGCTTCCCATAGCCTATCAATTTCATGGATGTCACGCGCGCATATCAATTGATAGTCGATCACAAGAAGCGGATGAGTAGGTACATCGTCTGGAAACGAAGGCAACGTAGATGTAGGCATACAGACAGCCTTCACAATCGTAGTTATGGAAAAGTTATGGACAAGGCAGTCTCGTTGTTTCTCCTGACAGTATGGCTTGATGATGGCGGTTAAATAAGCGAACGAGACATGGTCATACGACATGTTCCAGATGGTGATCCAAACCTGACAGGTCACGAGTTCGAATGAATACTCACGGTTAAACTGAGCTACATTCTGCAAAAAGGAAGAACACAGCGTTGGGAGCCCAAGCCGGGACAGTGCCGCATTCGTATCTTCTATGGTGAGTCACGAGAGAGTAAGGAAATCTCGTGACCCTGCAATATTGGCTCTGACTGAAGCTCGATTCTGAGAAATGAACTTTGTTTCATATCCGGGCATAATTCATCTAGTGTTCCCCTGCTTCTCATGACATGAAGAAGGAGCGAAGGATGTTGCGCCAATTTACCCAAATCTTGACATTAAACAACCTCTGCTCTAATTGGGCCAAGAAAAAGGGGGAACAAATTGCGAAGGCAATGGCAGAAGGTGTTGTGATAACTTGTTTGCTCCATCAAATATGTAAACAGTTTGCTGCATTGCAATAATGAATGCTTAAATGTGAATGAGGATGGCCAAAGTTGAAGCAATAACTTCTTGACCAAAACCCTGGAATATTAAAGAAGTACAATCCTTCCTAGGTTTTACTAACTTCTACAAATAGTTCATTGATAACTACTCTAGCATCACCAAATGCCTTAATCATCTAATCTAGAAGAACCACCCCTGGAACTGAGATTTTAATTGTTAAAGCATTTTTAAACTTCTACAAAAGGTGTTCACCTTTGCTTTTATTCTTCAACACTTTGATCTGGCACTATCTATCATCCTTAAATGCAATACTTCAGATTATGTTATCACTGGTATACTATTGCAAATGGACTCTGATAGTAAGGACTTACACCCCATTACCTTCTACACCTGGTCTATGATCCTTGCTGAGCTCAATTACAACATCTATAACAAGGAGCTTTTCACAATTGTAAAGACATTTCAACAATGGCATATCTACTTCAAAGAAGCCTAATATTATATCCAAGTCTACTCCAACCATAATAACCTCCAGTACTTCACCACTACAAAGCAACTTAATTGGAGGCAGGCTCAATAGTCTAAGATCCTGTCTAAGTATAGACTTCACCATCAATTACCAACTTAGATAACTTAGTGTAAAGCCTGATGATCTTACTCTATGCTCTAACATATGCTCAAAAAAATCCTTTAAAGTGGATTGAAATGCCTTCAATCACTACATGGTTTTTTCCCCAAATAGGTTAATGCCATACTACTGCTTAATGAGGGATCTCTCTTAAATTAGATTTAGAGTGCTCTAACTAATATATACTTTTGCAAGCATAACTCCTAGAGTATGTAAGAGAAGCCCATGAGTAATATATCTACTTTTCTCTTATTTACTCTCTCACTTGACTAAAAACTCCTGCTCTATAAGAAACAAATTTATATTCTGGATTACAATAAACTCTGCTTCAATATACTATAGCAAAATTATGATCACAAGCTATGTAGCCACCCTGGTATTAGAAAGACCCTCCAACTCCTCAATCAGATGTTTTTCTGGCTAGGAATAAAGATAGACATCATCCAATATATATGTTTTTGCAATATCTATCATTATGCTAAAATACTCCAACATCAGCCCTTTGAATTTCTTAAACTATTACCTATTAGCAAATGGCCTTAGTCCTTCCTCTCCATGAATTATATTATGGAGCTACTAGACTCTGACAGTCACAGTGTGATTCTTATAGTAGTTTATTGTTTTATAAAGCAAGCAATCTTCATCTCCTATTACACCACTGATAATACTCTGGAATTCATCTAACTCTTCATTTAGCACATTTTTTTGAAGCATAAATACCTAGACAACATTGTCTTGGGCTGTGGAGCTCTATTTATCTCTAAGTTCTAGCAATCACTCTATTATGCCTTAAATGTCAAATCAGCTTTTTTTATTACTTACTACTTAGAGATTAATGAATAAACCAAACAGGTTAACTAGATCCTGAAATAGTATCTCCACATCTATGTAAACTATCTCCAGAATGATTAATGTGCTGAACTCCCTATTGCAGAATTTATAATAATAACACACCTCATGAAAATCTTGCTCTTCTTTGCTAATAAGGGCTATAATCCTTGACTCACCATTTTTCTATAAGATATTTCCTCTCATACTGCTCACAAGGCTGCCTACAATCTCTGGTGAATATTTCATTCATCAATGACATGCCTGAGGCAGTTAACTTTGTGCACATATAATTCACACTTCCACCATTTCAAGTATAATATGAATTTGTACAATCATTCAAATATGACTCTGAAGTACTATTTATGCTTTTTAATGGAGTCAAAGTTACTAAATATATCATCTAAGTATATATGCATAAACTGCCCAATTATATTACAAAATATAGAGGTTATTAGCCTTTGAAAGGTTGCAGAAGCATTATAATTTCCAATTTGCATAATATTACTTGTAAATGTTCCCATAATAGATACAAAGACTATTTTGGGTATATCTTCTATATATATCCACACTTGCTCATAAGCATTAGTAAGGTCAATTTTTGAGCAATATCTTGCTTTAGCAACATCTTTTAAATTACTTCCTAATTAGGAAGAGGAATTATATCTTTTATTATATTCATTGTGCTGATATATATTCAGCACTGTTCAAAGAGTTCTATCCTTCTTGGATATGTACAGTAGTGGTAGAGCTTGCATTACCATATATGGTAATACCATTGTGCATTAATGTAGCAATTAGTTTTATTGCATAGCTGCTCTTAAAGTATATATATAAAAGTGACCTCTAAAGGCTGTGGCTTAGTTACACAGCTGGTAGAGGGAAATTCAAAGATGTATTAATAAAGGTAAAATGGATATAAATGATAAGATACTAACTTGGCAGAGAGAAATCCAAAAAGAATAAGTTTAAGGATTTACTCTGCCCATTGATAGAAAATGTTTTAAGGTTGAATCACATTTATGGTCACATCACAGTAGAAATTGGATTACTTTTGATAAGGGCTTCATCAGAGCCCCTGTCAAAAGATCAAGTTGCTGTTGCAATTATAGTATTTATTTTCAAATAAGTTGTCAAAAATGTTCACAGTAATATACTCTTCCTCCTCTATGATTACATTTCCAGGTCTTTGATCAGCACCTAATGCCTTCTTCTGAAGATCCTGGTCATTAGAGGCAGAATTTGCCTCAGATTTAGCAAATATGTCTGCATTGCTACTACTCTCTATAGTAGTTCATATTGCATGAATATGAGCTTGAGTATTATACTCTTTTTGCTGTGCTCCTACCCTTTTTGGGCATCTTATAGTATAATGGCCTAGCTGCTCACAAGTATAATATATTTCTGCTAGGCCTATGCAAGCTGGTCCTTTATTTTTGTTGTCTAGCTTGGTTTTATAGCATTCTTCATCTTATACATATTTAGAACACAAGTGACTATCTCCCTGTGGGCTTACTAGTGCTCTTTGTGCTACAATCTGCAGGTTCTGTCCATAATTTTGCCATTCCAAATTAGACTTTCTTGTAAGAAATGTTTTAATTTTTTAGCCTTATAAGAGCATTACTACTGGAGCCACATATTTGCTCCTTAGTGTGTGGCTGTTACATTGCTCATAATGATTGGCAGTCTTTAATGACTATTTATACTAAATTGCATATATTACAAATTCCTCTATGTCATTAACTTCAGGAGATAGTCCATCTTTATATATTAGATAATGGTGTATATCTACTAAGATGCTATTCAAGAATGTTTCAGTGCACCCAAATTAGTTGTGTAATCATGATTATATGACTATGCTCAGATTTATGAAGATCAGGTAACTTATTTTAAAGAAAGCATTACACCTTAATAATAAAATAGGCATATCTCAGCAAAAATATATGTAAACTCCTACATATTGGGTATCATTTTGATTGCCTAATCAATCTGCACACAATGGAAGTTTTCCATAGGTATTCCATGGCAAACTGATAGAGGGATTAGTGATTTAATGAGAAAAGCTAAATTTAGTTGTTGAGGAAAATTGAGCAGGTATTGGTAAAATGCTTATATCTCAATAGAAAGGCCATTAAACCCTATTGTGTATAATATTACTATAAAGGCCTGATTAATTTGCACCTAATGGTAAGACTTTTGAGGCATTTTAAAAAGAAATGAGGGAGATATCAGCAATTTACAGAATTGGAGCATCAAAAACATTGAAGAACCCTTTCTTAGCCAGGAAAATTTATAACAAGTCTTTTGAGACTGGAGAATAATGGCCCAATAACTAGGGAATGACTCAGAATAACCAGAAAATGTCATGCATCATAGGAAGGGGAAATAATATAAATAGAGGGGAATTTTGTAACATTTATCAGATTACTAATTGCCTGCACTCAAAATTTCCAGGGAGTGGATATCGTAGGCCCAGGGCAATGGTATACTTCAGGTCAATAGTTTGATATGCTTTTTGGACCTTTTTTTTGGTGTAACTAAGATTGCATTAACTGAAAACTCAATAAACTCTATTACCCATCTATATATTTTATCAAAGTACTTTGTAAAGTATAACTTAGTCCTAGAACTTAGTAAAAGCTGGTTCATTTGTAATTGCCTCTATTCAGACTAATCCAAATAACCTAATTCTACATTAATAGAGGAATTATTTTAATGAAAAAAGCTAAATTTAATTATTGAGAAAAATTGAGCAGGCTTCAGTAAAATGCATATATCCCAACAAAAAGATGACTAAACTCTATTATGCTTGATATTGTTGGAAAGATCTAGTCAATTTGCACCTAATATAAAAGGTTAAAAGGCATTTAGTAAAAAATCAAAGAAGATAGTAATGATTTATGGACTTGGAGCACTGAAAATATTAAAAGACTCTCTCTTGGCTAGGAAAATGAAGGCCCAATAGCCAGAAAATAGCTCAGAATAACTAGAGAATGTTATATATCACAGAGAGGAGAAATGACATGAATAAAGAGGGATTCTGTGATATTTAGCAGGTTACTGATTGCCTATGCTTAGAATCTTTAGAAAGTGGATATTTTAGGCCTAAGACAATAGTATACTTCAGGTCAATAGTTTGATATCTCTTTTAAATCTTGTTTTGGTGTGACTAAGATTGCATTGAATAAAGATTAATAAACTCTATTACTTACTATTATATTTCATAAAAGTACTTTGTAAAGTGTAATTTAGCTCTAAAACCTAAAGAAAGCTGGTTCATTTATAATTGGCTCTATTCAGACTAATTCAAATAACCAAATCTTGCATTAATATTAGGCTGATAGTATTAGCAATTAAGATGAAGAGTAAGCTTAGCATATATAAATATATTGTTATATCTTAGTGCTATCTAATAGCAGTGCATATTAAATAATATATCTAAGATAGTGGAGGAGAAATAAATGGCAATCTAATGCTGCTTGAATAAGTTATTAGATTGGTAGTGATCTTAACAGCTCATTGGCAAGGTTTATATATAAGATAAAAGATGGTGAATTCTATAATTAGTTTTTATAAGTATAAAATGTAATGTTAACTACAATTACAAGCTATAGGCAGAGGGCATAGTAAGAAATAAGAGTTAAGCAAAATAAAAAAGCATTATATAGAGAATTGTAGAACAAAGCATGCAATAAGCTCAAACCTGTCTTAGTACTAATACTAAGCTTCTTAATTCTATAAGTAACTTATTATTTTTTCTTTACTGCCACAATTTACTTATATGCTAGATCACTATATTATAGAATTACTTGAAATCACTATTATATACTACTGCTTTACTATTATACTTAATGATTATTTAAATTATTAATTCATCATTTTCCAAAATTGCAGTTGCTAAGTTCTAAGAATGATAGCACCACTTACTGCCTACTTAGCACCCTCCAAGAATATATTTCTTGTGCCTTTCTGCCCCCTTCTAATTATTCTTCTCCTTTCTTCAATTTATATATCTTACATTATTTGATTGATTGCTTCTGCTTTATTATGCTATATATAGTGAAGTGTGTTACTAACCTACCAATGTTACTTCTCATCTTTTTATATTCAGTTTATAGAAACAAAGTTCTTCCTTTCTAAACTGGTTGTTATTTTGTAGTACTAGAAGCTGTCTGCCTTTAATAGGTTATATGCCATAAAGAGTGGTCCAAAAAAGTGGTGCTAAAGGCTCTGCACTTATTATAATATTCAACTTCTTATCTCTTTGTTTTCCATATTTAGATTAGAGCAGCATTAATCTTTACTTATTAATTTTCTTTTTATACACTAGCTTCAGATTTATAAAGGCTTTTAAATGCTTGGATTTCTGCAAATTCTGGTTAACTAAGCATGTTAAAATTATATGTAATTGCTAAATTCTCATTGTTTTATTTTGTATTAGCAGCATACTTATTATAATCTTATTACTAAGTCTGCTCAAATTTACACTTTTCTAGTTTGAGATTGAGCTAGTGCTGGTAGAGATGCTCTAAGACAATGTGTGTGACTCTGTAATGCTTTTTTAACATCTTAGTATAGACAAGAATATTATCAAAATATATGCATATTATACTTTCTGCAATGAAATTATAAAAGATATTATTCATTATTATTTAAAAAGTAGTAAAACTGTTAATGAGTTTAAAGAATATAACTAGCAGTTCAAATAAGCCTCAATTGATCTGAAAGGCTGCCTTCCACTCATCTTCTTTCTAGATGCATATATTATTATACTCTTAACAAACATTTAATTTGGTAAAGTACTATACATTTTTGAAGTTATTGAAAAGCTTTAAAATGAGAGAGAAAAAGTAGCAGTTCTTTATAATTATAGCATTAAGGACTTGGTAATCTTAGACTAGTTATAGAAAACCATCTTTCTTTTTAATGAAAAAGAAAGAAGAGGCTATAGAAAACTTCAAAGGCTAGATCTAATCTAATTCTCTAAGTTCTATAAGAATGACCTCTAGAGGCTGTGGCTTAGTCACACAGCTGGCAGAGAGAAATCTAAAGTTGTATGAATAAAGGTAAAATAGGTACAAATTATAAGGTGCTAACTTAGCAAAAGAAAATCAAAAGAGAACAAGTCTAAGAATTCACTCTACTTATTAATAAAAAGTATTCTAAGGTTGAGTTATATAACTGTCTGATATTATATCACAATGTAACATTGTTACACTAATGTCACATTCTGTGACTGATGTACTGATGTCATAGTTATGGTTATGTCATAGTGAGAATTGGATCACTTTTGATAAAGGCTTTATTAGAGCCCTCATTAAAAGTAATTCATTTTCCAGAGTCTATCAAAGCTTTCAATCAATGAAGAAGTTTGTTTCCATGGTCTAGCTAGTGAGAAGTTTGATGAAGATACTTAACAGCAGGTGAATTAGAGTGAAAAGGCCAGGAAATTAAAAGAAAACATAAAGTAAGAAATTTCCAAAAGGAGTAATTCTTTGACATTACTCCTCTTCTAAAGTGCATTGCCCCAATGCACTGGATAGAAGAAGTTGCAAAGAGCACAATCTACTGAAGTAAGCAAATACAGTTTACAAATAGCTTATGAAGTATCAAAATGCCTTCAATAAAAGTCCTAGACTAAACTGAGTGTATAAATATTCTCTTATAGTTTTTAAGAAATGTCTTCAATTCTATAGCCCTTTTACTTGACCTTTAATTGGAGCTTGCATCAGAAGAGGCAACTGTCTAATATCTTTTCCACTTTATATTCTTCTTCATTATCAAGAATTATCAGAGGTAAAGAGAGCTTGGAATAATATTTTAGAGTTAGATCAGTGGGTGCTATAGATAGTTTAACCACATCAAAGATAAAATATAGTTGTTTTATTGCTAGGAGCAGCTTCAAGCAGTAAGCTAAAAGTTTCACTTGATGCTCCACTATGAAAGAGCCTAAGTTATGATAAAATAGCTTCTTGGAGGGCTAAGTAGTGGAAATATTTGATGCATTAAGGTAGACTCTAGTATCATGCCATATCTTCCTTAGCTTTAGTTAGTGCTGCCTTTTCCTTTTCTTATCCTATTTTTATTTAGTTAGTAAACTTATCTCTTAACTCATTTTCTGAAGAGCATGCTTGAGGTTTGGAACTCATTTAAAGGTGGTGGCCTGTATTCAAAAAGAAAAAAGATACTTATATGGAGGCATGAACATGATTATTATATTAAAACTCTGCATTAAATAATAAATCATCTTAGTCATCTTGCCACTTATTGCAGAAGAGATATAAGTACTACTCTAGCTTTTGGCCCATTTAACTGAAGATGGTATGCTGTAGAGGTCTGGAGCTTTATATTGAGAAGACAATAGAGCTCTTAGGTAAACTCTGCTACAAACTGTAGTTCTTAATTAAAGATATAGGCATTAGATAAGCTATGCAGTTTTCACACATGTCATCCATACAAGTTGGCTGCTCCCATTGCAGAGCATGTAGTATGAGTAGAGATAAAGTAAGCTCTTTTTCCACAAAGGTCTACTACCACTATAATTGCATTATACTCATATACATGTGGCAGCTTAGTGATAAAGCCCACTAAGGCTATACTTCAATGCTTAGTGGAGATTGAAAGTGAATAAAGTTGACCCATAGGGAGTTGACAGCAGAGTTTAGTATAGAGGCAGAGATTATATATGCTAGTGTAAGAGCCAATATATCAGAATATCTGAGGCTCTAGTAGTTGCATAAAACTAATTCTAATATCTTTTACATGCTTAGGTAACTTGCAATGTGAGAATTATAGTGCTGCATTATAATGCACCTTTGGAGCTCAGGCACATTAGGAATATAACTGTGGCTATAAAAGATAAAAAGTCCACCCTGCAATGCTCATTTATTAGTGTGTACAGACTTTGCTTTATCTTGTGAATTGGCATGCAGTGCTCTTACTACTTTAACTACTATATTTTCTTGCTTACCAGCTTAGTTTTCCTAGTGTATATCTCAAAGAATATTTATCTTATCTTCTTAAACTGCCACTTCTTCAAAAGCACAGATAGTAAAGAACTCAGATTTAAAGAGAGTAATATTGTCATTGTTACCTGCTCCTATATTATGATGAGTATATCTAAATAGTGCATCAGGCTTGCTCATGCTCTGCCTAGATTTGTGATGCAGGGAAAAGTCAAAGTTGGCTAAGTATAAAGACCATCAAGCTTAGTAGTAGTTGAGTTTCTTTGCAATTTTGAAGTACTTGAGGTTCTTGTAATCTATTCAAATTTCAAACTTATGCTATATATCTCTAAAAAAATGCCACTACTCTTTCAATAATCAGATAATGGCTAGCATCTCTTTATTATAGATTTTATAGTTCTGCTCCACTGCATTTAAGCTCTTGGAGTAAAAGGCTATAAGATACTACTTACTATTTTCTTAAGACTATTGAGACAAGACTGCTTTTATAGCAAAGTCAGAAGTGTCTGCTTCTATTCCAGAGATAAAAGAACTAGCTAAGAAGTAATAGCAGTTTGTTGAGCAGTTTTTCACCTCCATCTATATTCTTGCTGGTAAAATCAAAGAGAGGACAAGCATGGTGTGAAAAGTCCTAGATGAATCTTTGGTAGAGGTTAGGAAAATCTAAGAAGGCTTGCACCTCCTTTTTATTTTTTGGCTAAGACCACTCTGCTATGCCTGCCACCTTCACTAGATCCATCTCAGCAATTTTATGAGAGATGATCAGTTCAAAGTATTTAATTTTGGTTTGCTCAAACTCACACTTCTCTAGCTTTAGATAGAGTTGGTTCTAGTAAAGGCACTCTAAAACAATGCATGTAATATATTAGTGCTCCTTCAGTGTCTTAGTATAGATGAAAATGTCATCAAAGTATATATAAACTATACTTTTAGTAATGAAGTTATAGAAGATATTATTCATCATTGTTTGAAAGGTAGCAGAGCTATTAATAAGACCAAAAAACATTACTAGAAATTCAAAGAGTATACAATTGGTTTGAAACACTGCCTTCCACTCATCATCTTCCTTGATGTGCACATTGTTGTAGCTCCAGCAGATATCCAACTTAGTGAAGTAGCATGCATCTTGGAAATTAGTAACAAGTTTAAAAATAAGTAGTAAGAGGTAGCAGTTCTTTATCATCATCATATTTACAACACAATAGTCCTGAACTAAATAAAGAGACTCATCTTTCTTTTTGATGAAAAAGACAGAAGAGGCCATAAATGACTTTAAAGGACATATTTGGCTGAAGTTAAGATTTTTCTATAAAAATACATCTAGCTCATCTTGTTCTTGAGGAGCAAGAAGATATACCTTGCAGCTAGATAGTTCTTCATTTGGAACAAGCTCAATTTCATAATTCCACTGCTTATACTTTAGGAGTGAGTTAAATAAAGCTTTAGAAAAAACATTTTCAAAGTTATAGAGATGAAGTAAAATGCTGTTATAAAAGAGTTTAGGCTAAAAGTTAGCAGTAAATACTTGAGCTAGCCACTGAAATGTTGTTTGACTAGCCCAAATCTCTGCTTCCATAGATGATAAATGCAATATAACAGCATAAATCCTGTTATTTATTTCAATGGCCTCATTTAAAAACTCTAGGTCTGAAGTATCTGCAAACTCACCCTCTTATCCATCTTCCATTGAGAATTCACATCTTATACCTCTGATGTCCTTATAGAGGGCCTCTTTATAAGGAAATGCTAAAGGAGGAGGATCTAGTAGATTAATATTAGAAAAGGGAAGAGGCTTTGCATAGTAAGTATAAATAGCAGCATACTTATAGACTAAGATTTTATGCTCCTCTTGAACTTTCTTTGCACAAGTAGAATAATATTATGAACATTAACTTATATGTACTTTGCTCTTTGCCCAGTCAATTTCTGAATTGTGATCATAAAGCCAAGTAAAGCCCAAGATTATATTTTATTTGCTGAAACTGGTGATAGTAAAGATAGCATACTCTGAGTAGTTGCAATAATGGATAACTAGATTCATTACTGAGTGGATGAATCCTAACTTATTAAATGTCCCATCTATATTATAAACTAGAATGGGGCAAGTGAGGAAGTGAGTAGTCAGTTGATGTTATTCCACATAATTAGCATCTAAAAAGAGTCTGATAGCACCACTATCTAGTAAGGCCACAATGCTCTAAGTTTGTTGTGTATTAGTGGTTTCAATCTCTATATCTAGCTATAAAGAGTTGAAAGAAGGAGCAGAAGCCACAATATATTGGTGGAGAAGGCATTATTTCCATGCTGAAATATACAGGCATGGAAGAGAAGGAGAGGAAAAGGCTTCTTTTGAACCTTGAATTAAGGAGGTACTTTGTATATTGGAGAGTGTGCTTATAGTTTTAGCCTATAAATTATTATCATCAGAAGTTGTATTAGCACATTCTATAGACAAATGAGCAAACTAATTAGTACTAAGTAGTAAAAGCATATAACTTATTTGTTACTAAACTAAAAATCCTCTTCAAAATCCAGAATAGGAGCTGAAGTATTCAACAGCTCTACAAGTGAGGTTTTTACTGCCAGTGCATCAGGAGAGGGGTCACCAGAGGCATTCTTTGCAGTAAAAAGCTATAAGAGGAGCTTTTCTTATTTAGAAGTGAAAAAGTAGCAGACTTCTAATTTCTGTAGACAATAATATGCAAAATGGCCTAGCTTTCCACATTGGTGGCAGAAAAGAGATATAGCAGAGCCTTAGCAAGAGGCATCAATGTCTATAAGAACTCTTAAAAGAAGTGGTTATGACTAAAAGATAGAAGGAGCTTCTGCTATGAATGTATATGAAGAAGAAAGAGCAAAGGGAGTGGAGCATATAGCTGGTGCTAAGGTGGGGTAATGAATAGATGAATAAATATAAGGGCATTGTAACTCTTGCTTTAATTTTATGAGCTGTAATTGATCTTAGACTACTCTGTACTATATTTTAATCTACTGATTATCTGGGTATTCTTTTGCTAAATTGTTAATGTGCTCTATAAAAGTAGGGTAGAGTCCATTATAAAAGGTGAGGCAAAGCTGAAGGCCATCAGAATATTTTGCCTGCTCAATTAAAGCATGAAAAAAATTAATATAGTCATCCAAAGTTCTCTTTTTCTGATTGTACTAGTTATTATTAGCAGAGAGAGCAGCAGTTCTAGCTGGATTCAATGAGAAGAACTTAACTTAGAAATTCTTCTCAAAGTCTTCCCAACTAGTAAAGCTATTTACTCCTTCATAACATTGAAATACTTATAGAGCATAGGTTGAAGCACAGCCTACTTTTATAAAAGAGAAAACTCATGCTATTTTCAGCACATCAAAGTCAGATGCATTACTACTAAGCTGAATATAAGTGATGCAGAACTGAAGAAAGTGTTTTTCTGCTGTGTAGTTACTATTATAAACATTAAAAAGTACTAAGCATGAGATTCTATTAGATGTAGCAGTGATGAAATGAGTTGCCACCATGAGTTCTGATGGTATAAGTGGCATGAGAGAGGCAGATGGAGCTAAAAGAAGGCATTCTAAAAGTAATTGCAAGGAGTGGGAAATAGTGTCAGTTATTTATCATAATCCAGCAAGTTTAATAGTATAAAGAATAAGAAAAGCTTAGATGGCCTATACCTGAGCTTTTAGAGGAAGCAAGTAGTTTCAAGCATTATTCTGTGAATTAGATGCCTCAGGAGGATCTGCTGAAAGTGCTGGCTGAGTTATAGAAACTAAGGAGAAGCTATTTGGTGGAAAAAAAACCTTTAGGAATACTAATAAATTGAGCAAGCTAAAGAAAGCTTCTAAACCAATGCTAGAGACTTGTTTTGCTATAAAGGTGACTTCTGGAGGCTGTGGCTCAGTTACACAGCTGGCAGAGAGAAATTCAAAGTTGAATTAATAAAGGTAAGATAAGTACAAATGATAAAGTGCTAATTTAGCAGAGAAAAATCCAAAGAGAAGAAGTCTAAGAATTTATTCTGCTTATCAATAGAAAAAATTCTGAGGTTGAGTTATGTGATGTCACACTATGACATCACTGTGTCACACTATGACATCACTGTGTCACACTGTTACACTAATGTCATGCTATGTGACTGATGTCAAAGTTACATCATAATGAGAAATGGATTACTTTTAATGAGGGCTCTAATGCTAATTAATAAGGAAGTTTATTTCTATGGTCTAGCTTATGAGGAGTTTAATGAAGATAATTGAAGGTGAGTGGATTAAAGTAAAAAGGCCTGAAAATTGAAAGAAAACATGGGGTAAGAAACCTTCAAATGAGTAGTTTTCTGATATATATCATAGCACATATAGTAGCACTCAGTTGATAAGAGTATAATGTGTTCTATATATATAGCATAAAATATACTGAGCTTCTTATTTGTATGGTGCTATTAGAACTTCAATTGTATTTGCAGTGCAAGGCTACAAGGCAGTTGAGGAGATCAACTCCCTAAAGCTAAATGTTGAGAAAATGCTTCTTCTATCACAATTAACAAGTTAGATTAGAGCTAATTGAAGCTTTGGCCTAGGCATAAGAAATGCCTGAGGTAAATATAAAAGGTGAATATCAGACTTGAATGGCTAATAAATTAGGAGAGAAATCTTCTTATGCATATAACTATAAAACTGGGAGAAGCTGCTCTAATATGCTTAGGCAAACTAGCACAGCTTGCAAAGCAGGGAGTGAGGTGCTTGAACTGCTCTATATTTTTATAGCAATCCCTGTGCAATCATGCTGCATATTAGCATATGCATAATAGTGTTACAACTCCACTCCGGAGTCTTTCAGGACAACCCCGGAACCCCATCCGGGACTCTCTCTTGTCAACCCCACAATGCATCCCACCCCCACAGCTGCCGACACTGCCACCACATGCATCACAATCAACATCAGCCAACCCCCTGGGAACTCTGCATCACAGACCCCGGGATCAACCACTGGCAATAATCAGATTGTATGGCTCACTTCTAGCCATCATGCATCACAACTCCCTCCGTGCCAATTGATTGCACGCCCCACATGCGCAATCTAGGTATACAGTTCCTGCCCATTACTCAATGCCTCCCAGAACCCATCCCAGACACCCGGGAACCCCAAGACCCAACCCCATAGTACTTATAGTGTAGTTTCCCATTGTATTTGATAGTCTTGATATTACTTGAATTGTTACATGCCTTCTTACTTGACTGGTACGCACTGACTAGTATGCCTTGACTGGCATGCCTAGATAATCATGTGCTCTAAGTTCAGTATGCATTTTGCAACTTATACTTTGCTAACTGAGTCTCGTCTTAGAACCTCCAGTTCAGACTCAACCTCCTCCAACCCCCAACCCCTACAAAACACTCAAAGCCCCAGATCAAGTTCCATCCCCCAGGACCACCCCCTGTCCATGTCTTGAACCCTGGAGCCCTAGCCCCAGAGCTCCAGACACCCAGGTATCTATAGATTAAGTTTACCTTATAAGGGCATTGCTTTCCTGGAAAGCCCCCAACTCAGCAGAACCTGACATAATATCAAGATTCCCTCCTCACACTGTTCTTGATGGCTATATATACTCACATCTACTACTCCATGGGCTACCAGACCAACCCTTATAGGCATCCAGTCCCAAATCATTACTCTGCGCAGACTCCCTGCCCCGCTTACCCACCTCTTCCATATGAACCCCAATATCTCTACTGCTACTAGGCCCTGAACCCATTTCTCTATAATGTGGGGCCTTTGGTCAGCTGGGCCCCTCCACCCAACCTAGCCATGGCACAACTCATGGAGATTCTCTTGTACTGGAGCATCCCCAGGGGCCTGCCAGAGACCCCACCAGCTTCCAACAGACCTCACCTGATACCCTCCAGTGAGGGCTCCTTTGCACTCACCCCCTATTACGGCTACTAGTGCCCCACCCCCCAACTCTGGAAACCTCCCAACTATAACTACCACTCTCAACACTATCTAACCACTGCATCACCCACTAGGACCCCTTCCTCACCCATAGGATAATGACACCTCAAAGAATATAAATGGCAATGAAACAAAGTACTATGCTCACTCAGGATCTTGCCAGAGGACTTTGCAAAGCAGGCAAGAGCACTACTCACAGATTTTAGACACAACAACTTTGTAGGCACTCTGGAGGAATGAGTCCATTGCTTGGTTGAATTTGGGGATTGCTTCACATGAGGAGAACTCCTGGAACAGACTATAGTAATGTATAGATACAACATAATCCTCTACAAAGAGTTGCATCAACTGTTTAACAAAGTCCATGCATCCTCCTCTCCTTGACCCCTCAATGACCCCACAGATCTGGGTCACTCAATTCATATCCAATGGGAACCCCTGGAACTGGCTCCAGCAGCCTCTACAGTCCCCACTCCAGAGCAATGACAACAGAAAGAACAACAAAACACCTTGGCCATACTGCATTCACTCAATCTGGCAGGAGGACTATTCGACCAGCTTGCCACCCACATGGTAGGCTTGTTGACTCACTGTAGGGCTAACTCCATCCCTAGCACTTTTGAGACTTGAGAACAGCCTCAGAGACCCCTGGAACCACTCCTACAAATAAACAACATCTGACCCCTGCCTTCAGCAAACTCTGGTAGACTCCAGACAAACACCACTAGCATGGACAACATGCTGTGCTATATCAATGAGCCCACACGTGGTAACAATGAACAACTCCCTGCACCCATGCCTGTAACTATCCTGGCACAACCCCCTATATCTGCCCTGGCCTCCCCAGAACCCAGCTTCCATTGTGACCTGCCACCTCACTTCGACCTATGAAACTCCCTAAGACCTTCAATGCAAGCACAACCTGGCACCCAACCCAGCACCCAGCCCTCCTTAAACTAACCCAACACCACCAAATACCCACCAACCACCTCCACTGCTACCTGCATGGAGACCCAGGCCTCTTCCCAGTTAGAATGAATCCCCTTGGGACAATGGACCTCTCGGATGCGGACCCCCAGGTGAGCCGCCCAGACAAGGCCCTCCAGGTGGGTGGAGTCTTGCCCTCAGTACCTTTCCTCCATAAAGAGGAGGGGGCAATCACTATTACTACTACTACAATGCCAGCCCCCCTCCCTGCAATGGCATTGGACCCAATGATGTTCACAATGCCCTTGCCCATAAAAGGCATCTGGACATTCAAAAACCTGATGCTTTCACAGGCCAGGACCCCTGAAAATGGCATACATTCCTCACCCAATGTCTTAATACATTTCAGGCAAAGCCACTCACTTTCCAAGTTGATAGCTCCCAGGTGGCCTTTACCACCTTGTACCTTCAAGGGATCACCTTCAACCACTACACAGCCCTCATCCAGTTTGACCCCAACAACCTGGCACTTTCTCACTGGCAAGCCTTCATCAACAAATTCTCTGGGAAGTTTGGAATCTACAACACCATGGCCAAGGCCGAAAACAACCTCTTTGACCTCTGGATGTACTCCAAAGAGCACTTCACCACCTTCATCATACATTTTGAAAAGGAGGCTTATGAGACAGGTTGGAATTACAGCACCCTCTGGTATACCCTCCATTGCGCACTGCCACAATGCATCAAGGATGTCCTCCAACTTGCCCCGAAACAATCCTCCTATAACAGATACAAGGCCCTTGTCATGCAAATCAACCAACAATATTGAGAAGACTGCAGCAAGTACTCGAACTTTCAAGCCCCCTGGAACTCTAGGGGAGGAACCCCATAGTCCTCTGGCAAAAACTCCAACCCCCAAACCCAAAGCAATGACTCTCCCATGTTCCCTGGTGGCAGACCCCCAGTAAGTTGTGGCCCACTCAATGCTAACTCTGGCAGCAGCACCCACCCCTAGGCCTGACTCAATGCCACTATAGCCACCAATGACCCAGGCAACCCGCCAAGCCCCAAGAAACCCCCAGAAGACTCTGAGAGTCCCAACCTCACTAACAAATAGGATAAAGAGGCCCTCTGGGCCAACTGGCTCCTGAAAATGGGACAACCCTGGATTGAGGTTCCAAAGGATGTGCAGAAACAATGGAGGAGGGAAGGGATTTGCATATTCTGTGGTGAAAGAGACCACTTCATCTCTGAGTGTCCCCAATGACAGGTTATGGGACACACCACCTAGACTTTTGAAGAGAAGGACACCACCTACAAATATTTGGAAAATGACCTGGCAATTTAGACCCAAAAGACACCCTAAATTGCAGAATCAATCCTGACGTCTTCTCTGCCCCAGTCTTACATCTTTGTTCCATAACACTCACACAGAACACCCTCACAGCTTACCTACCCTCCCACTCTTCACACTCCTTCCTCCTCAAAACCTGCCTCACCCCCTCCAGAACCCCCCTCAACACCCTTGTCAACACCCTTATCAACAGTGGCACCACAGACAACTTTATTGACAAAGCATAGTTTACCCTTGCCCCAAAACCTGCTCAACAACTCCCAGTCCCAGTGCAGCTCTGCCTCTTTGACAGGAATGCCTCTATAGCAGGGGACATCACTTACTTCATGTGTATGCCCATTACTTTTGCTAATGGACAGACTTACACCTTCTAGATGTTAGTTACCAAACTTCACTCCTCCACACTCCTAGTCTTGAGGCTTCTGTGGCTCCAAGACACCAACCCCTGCATCGCCTGGTGATGTCTCACCCTCCACCTAACCTGGGAGCTGATGCCCAATAACCAGCAACTCCCCTTCAACATCTCCCACTCTCCAGAATTGACCCAGAGGGACTCCTTGGACAGACCCCCACTACCCCCTGGGCTCCAGTCTCACTCATTCCAATCCTTTGTCATCAATGCCAGGCTGGACAGTGCTCCAGGACCAATATTGGCCCTTATCAACAGCAGAGCTACTGGAGTCTTCATTAGTAATGCCCTCAACCTTCTTTACAACCTCCTCAATCAACCCCTCAGCTTGCAATGCCTTGACAGCACCCCCTCCTCCTCCAGCTCCATCCTTAGGTCTCACTCAGGACGCATGACTCTGGACAACAGCTACAAGTTCACCTCCAACTTCCTGGTCATGCAACTCCAAAGGTTGACTCCAATAGTGTTGGGACTACCCTGGCTACACAACATAAATCTTGACATCAATTGGAAAACACTCACAATGACCTTTCTGGGACCTGAAGACCACCCCCAGACTGCCATGCACCTTCAGGCCCTGGGAAGCGACTCAGCACCCCCCAACCATATTCCACCAATGCCTGTCCAAACTTGCAAGACCCCTACTTGACCTTCAAACATTCTTTGGGACAGATACAAAGGGCTGAACTACTCAGGCTGGTCCCAGACATGCATCACACCTGCTTCAGCCAATGCACCCACAACTCTGATCAACTCAAATGCACTTAACATTAGGATCATTGGGGCCACCCCCTTCACTTGTCTTATGAGAGATAGAACTCCCACATTTCAGCTGCACACCTTGCCATCTCCCCCAGAAGAACAAATCCTCCAAGAAGTAGTTCCCCCAGAGTATCACAAATTCACTGACATATTCTCCAAAGGCAATGCTAAAGAAATTTCTCCCCACTGCCCTTATGACCATACAATTGACCTCAAGGAAGGAGCTAACTCCCCTTTCAATAAGGTCTACAATATGTCAGAAGTTGAGCTCCAGGCCCTCAAAGACTACCTTGATAAAATGCTCAGAAAGGGATTCATCTGACCCTCTACCTCCACCACTGGAGCCCCGGTTCTATTCACCAAGAAAAAGGACAGTTTGCTCTAACTTTGCATTGACTATTGGGGACTCAATAAGATCACCAAGAAGAACCACTACCCACTTCTGCTCATTGGCAATCTGGTCAACTGACTCCACAGCACTAAGGTCTACATAGAAATTGACCTCTGCTCTGGCTACAACAACATCCACATTGCCCTGGGATATGAGTGGAAAACTGCATTCCACACACAGTATGGTCTGTTTAAATACCTTGTAATGCCCTTTGGAATGACTAACTTCCCTGCTATATTCCAATACTTCATGAATGACATCTTCCATGACATGAGTGACATTTTTGTGATCACCTACCTGAATGACATCCTCATCTACTCTGACTTGAAGGAAGACCACTGAAAGCATGTCCAGCAGGTCCTTGAATACCTCTGGAAGCACAACCTCCATGCCAAACCCAAAAAGTATTCATTTTACATAGAAGAGGTTGAGTATCTCAGCATCATTGTATCTCCGGAGGGCATTTGCATGGACTCCCACAAGGTCGAGGCCATTGTCAACTGGCCACAACTCTGGAACATCAAGGAAGTTCAGTCCTTCTTGGGTTTTGCTAAAACTGAGACAGTAGGTGTCAGAGCATCTTTAACTTGCTCAAGGAGGCCTTCACCACCACCCCCATACTCCAGCACTACCACCCCACCCTCCCAATCATCCTAGAATGCAATGCCTCCGACTACGCCATTGCCAGAATTCTCTTGCAGATGAAAGCCAATGGTAGAGAGCCTCAGCTAGTTGCCTTTTACACCCAGTTCATGATTGATGCTGAGCTCAATTATGATATCTACAATAAGGAGCTCCTTGCCATCGTCAAAGCCTTTAAACAATGGTGAGCCTACCTCAAGGGAGCTTGGCACCAGATCCAGGTCTACTTGGATCATAACAACCTGCAGTACTTCACCATAACCAAGCAACTCAGCCAATGGCAGGCCAGATGGTCCAAAATCCTCTCAGAGTACAACTTCATAATTCAGTACTGTCCAGGATGACTTGGAGCTAAACCCAATGCTCTCACCCAATGACCAGATGTCTACCCCAAGAAGTCATTTGAGATAGAATGCAATGCATTCAATCATTGTATGGTAATCCCCCCCGAACATTTGAATGCCATACTGATTTTAAATGATGAAGAAATCCTGAGCCAGATATGCTGTGCCCCCCAGGACAAGTATTTCATTGACCATGACCCTTGCAAACCCCCCAACAAAACTGACTGGGATCTTGCCTTCTCCTTGTCCCCCAATAAAAAACTCCTCCTCCAGAACAGCCGCATCTATATCCTGAATCATGCCTGACTCTGCTATGATGTTCTCCACCAACACCATGACCACAAGCTCTGGAGACACCCTAGGATATGTAAAACCCTTCAGCTTATCTTCCAGGCTTACTTCTGGTCAGAGTTGAAGAAGGATGTGATCTGCTACATTTAATCATATAAACTCTGCCTCTGGGCCAAGGTCCCCCGACATCAACCCTATGGGCTCCTGAAATCCCTGCTAATTAGACGATGCCCCTGCTCCTCCATATCCCTGGATTACATCATCAAACTCTCAGAATCAGAAGAGTTCAATGCCATTCTTGTCATTGTGTATAGGCTAACTAAACAAGGCATCTTACTATCCTGTCACACCATGGATACCACCCCAGACTTTGCCCGGCTATTCCTCAAACATGTTTTTGCTAAACATGGACTCCTGAACAACATCATCTCTGACCATGGCCTACTCTTCATGTCCAAGTTTTGGACCTCCCTATGCAAAGCCCTTAAAGTAAAAACTAGCCTCTCCACCACCTACCACCCCAAAACCAAGGGTCAGACTAAAAGGGTTAACTAGTCTCTCAAGCAGTACCTCTGGCTGTATATCAACTACCTGCAGGATAACTGGTGCACCAAGCTCCCTCTAGCCAAATTCACTTACAATAACACACTGCACTCTGCCACTGGGGTATCCCCCTTCTTTGCCAACAAGGGATATCACTCCTGACTGACATTCTTACTCCAGGACATCCCGTCACATGCTGCTCATGAGGTTGCCTGGGATCTTCAGTTTCTTCATGCGTTCCTCTAGGAGGAAATCGACACCACAAACCAGGCCTATGTGAAACATGCCAACTGAAAATAGGAAGATACCCCTGACTGGGCCCCTGGGACAAAGGTATGGTTAAATCAATGCCACCTCCACACTTGCCAGCCCTCTCCCAAGCTTGATTACAAGCACCTTGGCCCATTCAAGATCTTGAAGAAAGTTTCATCTCACACCTATAAGATCAAGCTTCCCCTGGGACTTAAAAGTCTGCACCCAGTGTTCCATATCTGCCTCCTAGAGCAACACCCCCCAGACTCCTTTCCCAAGTGACGCCCTGAACCCCCTTCCCCGGTCAAGGTTGAGGACAAGTACTACTATGAGGTCAAAGACATCCTTGACTTCCAGAACATTTGTGGACAACCCCACTTCTTCATACAATGGCAGGAGTATGGCCTGGAGGACAATACTTGAGAACTGCACTAAAACCTTGATGGCACCCTTGACAAACTCCAGGACTTCCAGCAATGGCACCTGGAAAATGACCCTCCCAGGTGCAGGACTCACAGATAGCAATAGTGGATGTAATCCCTGCCTTTGGGTTGAGTAGGGATTCAACTCCCATGTATACCTTCTGTTTCCCCTCTCTAAAAAATCTTACTCCCTTTTAGTCATCTTCTACAGGGACACCCTGGAGTCTGGGCAAGGTGCATTTTCTAGTTTTTCTACCACCTTACTTACATTGTTTTTCAACTCCAGGAGACCAATTATATATGTTCTATACATACACTAATTTACAGATTGATACATATGCTATTTTACAAGATAACAACAAGAAAATGAGGAGCCCCTAGAGCTGGGGCCCTGAGCTACCCTTACCCTTTCCCCTCTTCGGCCAACCCCAGAAACCCTCCTCCACCCCTCCCCAGACTGTGCTTCTGCCACACTTCCTCAGCCAACTGATCCCAAGATGGGAGCTGCTCGCCCTCATCCAGGATCTGCTCAAATTACAACCCTGGGGCTAGGACATTTCTCCAGCGGTGAGCCATCACCAGCCTCCCCAGCAGGTCTAAACTCTGCTCCACTCTGGAATTCCTCACCTCCATTTGCAATCTCTCCCACAGTGATGAAAGCACCACAGCAGCCTTGTCCAGGAGCAGGCAATGCTCCTGGGCCCAACCTGGGGACATTGATACCAACTCAACTGCAAGAAGGAAACACTTACTGAAATAAGCTATATGCTTAATTACTGCATCCTCATGTAGGGCCTTGACCAGCCCCAGACTCAATGAACCTAGTCCCAAGAGCCCTGCCTGCACATCAACTTTCCCCCAGGCCACCCTCACCTCTTCCAGCTCTGGGACAGCCATCCTGTAATCCCCCTCCTTGCACTCCTCCTTCTCCCGGTTGCTCTATCCCAAATGCTTCTGCTAGACCCTTACCTTGACACCCATCAGCCACCCAGATAAGGGGAAAAAGGTCACTGGAGAAAGGTACACTGGCAGAGCTGGGGATGGAGTCTCTGGGGGCAAACACACCCTCTTAGAAGCCCCTGGGGAGGGACTGGGTGACACCTGCCTCTTCTCTTTATCTGGGTGTCCCCCAAGGCCCTTGTGACTGCTGGCTCCAGCCCAGGCTGCCCAATGGGTAATCAAGACCACAGAATAATCCCAGCTCCCCAAATCCCCACCAGATGCCTCCACAGGTGCCTCCCCCACTGGCTCCATCACTCAGTCCTGCTTCTCAACTCCCATCCTCCAAGTAATTCCCCCCAGTGGCCATCCCTGCTCCTGAGAAACACAGTGTGCCCTCTACAGTGCCAACATGGAACATTGCTCATAGTTGAGGTGGCATGCCTCACACATGGCCATGTTCCAGTGGGACAAGGGGCCCAGGACCTTAAACAGGCAGGGGACCCATCACTGGGTGCAGTGCTTGCACTGTGCCAAAATTAGCAAGGAGACTTGAAGTAGGAGACCACTCACCAGTCCATTGCTCACACACTAGGCATGGGCAGGCAGACTCTGGGGCCTTTCCAGGGCCTCCCTAAATTGCTCCTGCATTATGTCCACCCATGCAACACAACAGCTCTCCAGAATCTCTGAAACAGCCCCTATTGCCATCCCAGAATGATGGAAATGGGGGGCAGGCAATCTAGGGCAGGGAGGGGGTTGCAGACAAAGAGGGGGGACAGTCTTTCACGCAAAGGTAGGCACTGTAAGGGTGACCTTTGGAGGCTGTGGCTCAGTCACACAGCTGGTAGAGGGAGATCCAAAGTATATTAATAATGTATGACAATTTAAGTAAGTAAAGTACTAACTTGGCAGAGGGAGATTCAAAGAGAACAAGTCTGAGGAGTCACTCTGCCAGTTGATAGAAAATAGTCCAAGGTCTGGTCACGTGATGGTCATGATCACATGGTCCCTAGGTCATGGGGCTATGTGAAATGGATCACTTTTGACAAAGGCTCCATTAGAGCCCTTGTTGAAAGTAATCCAATTTCCAGGAATAGGAGCTCAGCCAATGGGGAAGTTAATTCCCACAGTCCAGCCAGTGGAGAGTTAGATGAAGCAGCATAAGTGGTGAATGAACTGAGATGAATAGCACACTTTTGGCAGGAAAATAAGGGCTAGGGGACTGCTAGAAGGTGATCCCCTAACAGGTGCGAAATAACTTGGATGGGGCTCCAGGAGGATATTAGGGCCTGCATTGAGAGCCGGCTGGGACTCACCTCTGAGGCAGGATTATTGCATTGTTCTGGAAAAGGAAGGTCAGTCATAGCAAACAGACAATGCAGCAACACTCATGTTGGGTGAGCAATGCCACACATATGTGATATTGCGCATCCTGGGCCTCTCACATGACCAAGAGGGCCACTTTGTTAGTGGGCAGGGGTGTCTGGGAATGCGTTGGAGTATGCAACATGGTTGAGTTGATAGTAAATTTTTTTCAATATGTGGCAGGTCAGGTGCTAGATCCCACAATTGGACCCTGGTCCAAACCACCAGTTATGCATGCCTTGGAGGGTCTCAGCACTAAAGGGGGGGTGATGTCACGACCCCACTCTGGAGTCCTCTGGGACAACTCTGAAAACCCACCCAGAACCCTCTCTTGTCAACCCCACAATGCACTCCACCTCCACAGCTGCCAACACCACTACTACATGCATCACAACTGATATCAGCCAACCCCCCAGGGATCCTGCATTACAGACCCTAGGATCAACTACTGGCAACAATTGGATTGCATGGCCTGCTTCTAGCCATTACACATCACAACCTCCTCCATGCCAATTGATCACGTGCCCCACATGTGCGATCCAAGTATACAGCCCCTGCCCATTACTCAATGCCTCCCGGAACCCATCCCAGACATCCCAGAACCCCAAGACCCAACTCCATAGTACTTATAGCATAGTTCCCCATTGTATTTGATAGCCTTGATATTACTTGAATTGTTGCATGCCTTCTTGCTTGACTGGTATGCACTGACTAGTATACTTTGATTGGCACACCTAGATAATTGCATGCTCTAAGTTTAGTATGCATTTTATGACTTATACTTTGCTAACTGGGTCTCATCTTAGAACCTCTGAT